>CAKKXW010000005.1:9721942-9764497 GCA_920937365.1 Sphaerophoria rueppellii
AAAAAAAAAAAAAAAAAAAAAAAAAAACAAAAAAAAAAAAAAAAGCTGATAACAACACATCAGCTACTGCCGCCACCGCCGCTGATTGCTACATAATCATCACACCAAAAACTCATAATAATAAACGGTTATCAGCTTTGAGCTCCAAGTTTCACCGCTGTCCCCCATCCCCTCTCAAGCAAGAAAAAACGAATAAATAGAAGGCACTGTTCGGTTTCCAAATCATAATCTATCTAACGTGCTTCAAAGTCAGACTGACTTCAAATCCAATTTTTCTCTCTAAGAGTGAAGTTAACATTTTGTGAATAAATTCTTTTGTGAATTAAAAAAAATAAACCAAATAAAGCATTCATATTGCATAAGACTAAAAAAAACCAAATAAAAAAAAAACAATCCCAGTGCTGCTATCAAGTCTAAACATAAATACAAATTTATTCAACACAATCGGTTGATATCTGTGATTATAAAAACAAACTTCATCACCAGCATCAATATGACAGTTAGTATCCAATCTTGTTTTGTTTTTTTATGAAATTGCTTCTCAGTATGGTTTTTGTTGAGATTGGGTAGGAAGTCTATAATTTATGAAGACATGGAAAATCAAGTTGTTGCTAGAGACAGCAATTTGTCAGGCAGTGATTAGAAACCATAAAAAAAAAATGTTGAAATGTATTTAGCAACTATTAATGGTTCAGCTGTGTGTTGAATTGGCATCAGAGTCTTTTATTTACATTTTTTCTTTTTTGCCTTCTTATCAAAAAGTCTCACTTCTCTTCCAGCAGCAACCTCTTCGTCTTGCCATAATCGGCCAAAGCAACTTTGCCGCCGATGTTCTTGAGCTCCTGCTCGAAAAGAACTTCACTATTGCCGGAGTGTTCACCATTCCCGATAAGGGCAGTCGCGAAGACATCCTCGCCAGCACCGCCAAACGCCATGACATCCCAGTCTTTAAGTTTGCCTCATGGCGCCGCAAGGGAGTTGCCATCCCTGAGGTTCTCGAGAAATACAAATCAATCGGAGCAACGCTAAACGTCCTGCCATATTGTTCGCAATTCATTCCCATGGAAGTGATTGAAGGCGCCGAGCTAGGAAGTATCTGCTATCATCCATCAGTGCTGCCCCGTCATCGGGGTGCCAGTGCCATATCATGGACCTTGATCGAAGGCGATGACATAGCTGGTTTCTCGATCTTCTGGGCTGACGATGGCTTGGACACTGGTCCACTCCTTTTGACCAAACAATGTCCATTGGAATCCACAGACACTCTTGATACGATCTACAAGAGATTCCTGTACCCCGAAGGAGTAAAATCGATGGGCGAAGCAGTAGAAATGGTGGCCAATGGAACTGCTGTGAAAATTCCTCAAACCGAAATCGGAGCCACTTACGACCCGGCTATGTTCCGCGAAGAAAATCAAATCATCGATCTCAACCAGAGTGCCATGAGGATCTTTAACTTCATCCGGGGTCTTGATTCGGTCCCTGGAGCGTTGGCAATTGTTGAGAATGACGATGGAACAGAGGAGAAGATCAGACTTTTTGGAGCTCACATCTATTCTGCTGGACCGGTGAAGGGTCGATCGATTATGCTGAAAGGTTTGAAAAAGTCTGCGTACATTCATGATGATGGTTTGCTGATCCAAGGCGTCGATGGAAGTTTTGTGAATGTGCGAAGAGTCAAGAAGGGTTCAAAAATGATCGCAGCCAGTGAGTGGTTCAATCAGTCCAAAGGTCAACAGATCGATGATATCACCGAAGACGAACTGAGTAAGAAGGAAGTGATTCGGGGAATTTGGAATGCAATCCTGAAGATTCCCATTGAGGGGGATGTTGACTTCTTTGCCGCAGGAGCTGGATCGATGGATGTGGTTCGACTAGTCGAGGAGTGTAAAGACGCCCTTGACATACCCCTGGAGAACGAAGCTGTTTTCATGGCTCCGGTGTTCGATGAATTCTTCTTGGAGATTGTCAAAGCTCTTAGGCAGGGCAGTTTGGGTACCAACATGAAGGTCTATTTCGATGGATTCGTGATGCATGCAAACAAAAAGGAAATCCCAGTACCCACACAGCTTTTCATCAATGGCAAGTTTGTTGATGCTGAGAACCGTCAAACTTGTGAGATTGTCAATCCAACAACTGCAGAGGAGCTTTGCAAAGTTGCATGTGCTTCTGTCAAGGATGTTGACCTGGCTGTACAAGCTGCCCATAGGGCTTTCAATGGCTCATGGAAACAAATATCACCTAGACAACGAGGACAGCTGATGATGAAGCTTGCTGATCTCATGGAACAGCACAAGGAAGAATTGGCTACCATCGAGGCTGTGGATTCTGGAGCAGTTTACACATTGGCACTCAAGACTCATGTTGGAATGTCTATAGATGCTTGGAGATATTTTGCTGGATGGTGCGATAAAATCCAAGGCAGTACGATACCAGTGAACCCTGCCAGACCGAACAATGTTCTGACATTCACCAAAAAAGAACCAATTGGGTAAGTTTCTCAAGCCCCTTTGTATGTTTGAAGCCTTCTAACCTTTCTTTTCAGTGTCTGTGGTCTGGTGACCCCATGGAACTATCCCCTCATGATGCTGTCATGGAAAATGGCAGCCTGCATTGCCGCCGGTAACACCTGTATCATCAAACCAGCTCAAGTGTGTCCCCTGACTGCTTTGAAGTTCGCTGAGCTTTCGGTTAAGGCTGGTTTTCCACCAGGTGTGATCAATGTTGTCCCTGGAATGGGCTCAGTAGCTGGCCAAGCTCTTGCTGATCATCCCTTAGTCAGAAAATTGGGATTCACTGGCTCGACACCTATTGGAAAAACCATTATGAAGTCCTGTGCTGCATCGAACCTCAAGAAATGTTCACTTGAACTCGGCGGAAAGAGTCCGTTGGTCATCTTTGCCGATTGTGATCTTGACAAAGCTGTCAAACATGTAAGTTTTAATTAAAATCGTTTGAACTGACCAAAACTTATGAGTACTTCGAATTCCAGGGAATGTCATCGGTCTTCTTCAACAAGGGTGAAAACTGCATAGCAGCTGGCAGACTCTTCGTGGAGGACAAAATTCACGACGAGTTCATTCGTCGTGTGGTTAAGGACCTCCGCACAATGACCATCGGAGATCCCTTGAACCGTTCCACAGCTCATGGTCCACAGAACCATCGAGCACATTTTGAAAAACTCATCGATTTCGCCAAACGGGGTGTGGCCGAGGGCGCAACTCTTGTCTATGGTGGAACACCAGTGCCAAACACGAAGGGGTTCTTCTTCCAGCCAACCGTCTTCACCAATGTCGAAGATCATATGTTCATCGCCAAGGAGGAGTCCTTCGGACCAATCATGATCGTTTCTAAATTCAACGGCTCCGACATTGATTCAGTGATGAAGCGTGCCAATAACACTGAATACGGTCTGGCGTCGGGAGTGTTTACACGAGACATCGCCAAAGCTCTGGCCTTTGCCGATCGTGTTGAGGCAGGAACCGTGTTTGTGAATGTTTACAACAAGACTGATGTTGCAGCACCGTTTGGTGGTTTCAAGCAGAGTGGATTTGGCAAGGATTTGGGACAGGAGGCCCTCAACGAGTATCTGAAGACGAAATGTGTGACGATAGAATATTGATGACCCAGCTCTGTATCATCCCTATACCCCCGCGAAATCTCATAGCTTGTAGTTTATTTATTTTTAATGAAATACAAAACTTAGGTGTATAAGCTTTTTCTACAAAAATGAAATTTGGTTTTTTTTTTGTTTTTGGCAGAGATAAGAAGGAATTGAAAAACGATGTCCTTGCAAGTCCCTTAAGTGGGTCAACTCGATTGTAATCGAGTTTGGCGGAGGTTCTTCTTGTCTGTCACTGGCACCGAACATGACTATTTCGCCTTTTAGTATGTCGATTTTTGAGAAAACAGAGTTAGGTACACCCCCACGTTAGACGTTGTGAGAATGTGTACTACACACGCAAGAAGGAAGCAAAAACGATAGATGAGTAATTGTTTAGTCATCCTCGTGGCTTTGCTTGGTTTTGGTTCGACGAGAACGACGAGGGCGACGGCGAAAACAAAGATGATGTTGACGGTGGTGGCGACACACTGATGGGGAAAAATTATTTAGGCCAACCGAACAAAATACAAACAACGACAATGTTAACGACTACTGCTGCTCATATCCAGCAAGCGGCAGCCATTAGGATTCCTGATTTCTTGCGTAATAGATCCGGATTGTGCCTTATTGTTGTTAGTCGGCTAAAGATGGTTTATCTTTGAGATTTTGTTTATGTAGTCGATTTGGCAATAAAGTTTGCTGGGAATGGTTGGGTTTTCGAGGCCACAGGAAGTAATAATCTTGGAGGGTTGTGGGATGAGGTCTGGGATGGAACTGGTATAAACAATAACCAGTGCCAAGTAAATTGTTGGGGATGTTGTAGAAGAACTGGCTCAGGGTGCATGCACCTAAATCTGCTTTAATATGGTTGTCGATATATGTATGTCTCTTGGGGAACTGGTGGCTTATTGAGAGGCGAAGGAGACGGGTGAAAATTATTCATGCTTTTGGTCAATGGATTTTGCCTACAGAGACAAGAGAGTTCAGTTAAGCTGTCTGTTAATCATGTCGGCCGAAGTGAACTGCAATGCGGTAATTAGCATATTAAAGTAGTATGTGTTTGCTTTCGAATGTTAATTAATTTGAATAGAGGGAGAAGGGAAGATAAACTGTCCCAGTTGGCACTTTTGGTTTCAACTTTTGTTTTCTATTTAAATGCAACCGTCTTGTCCTTTTTGAAATCTAAAAAAGCTGTTATTGACGGTTGTTATTTCCTTAAGAAAAAGTCTGCTTGTTTTTAGGCGCTTTAAGCTTTGTATCTGAGTTTGGATTAAGCTCTAAGAAGTACTTAGTTGCTCTAACGACTAAACTCTTCTTCCTATGCTATTCGTTAGTCTCACTTAAAATTGTGAACAGCTAGACTGATTTGGATAGTTTTGACTATGAAATATTTGTGGAAATTCAGGTTCAGCAAAGGTTAAAACGGCGATAGGCTTTTGAAAACTGCACAAACAATGTGTTATGAGCAAAATTTATTTAGCCATACTTTTTGGAGAATCAAAAATAATGCAAAAAAAAAATTGCACAAAAACATCCGCTAATACTTACTAACTTACTTATGGTGGCACTACAGTCCAGGTCGGAGCAGGGCCTCATCCAACAAACGTCTCCAGCCAGCTCTATCCCTAGCTAGCTGTCTCCAGTTTCACACGCCAAGTTGGTTCAGGTCCTCTACCAACTGTGTGCTCCACCTGAGTAGCAGTCTTTCTCTTCTGTGACGTTTTTCCGGGTTGGATTCGATGACTCTACGAGCCGGAACATTATTTTCCATTCACTCAACATATGATGCAACCGTCTAAGTTGTTGGACCTTAATTTTTTTGGCTAGGTTAGTGTCGCTGAACAGCTCGTTCAGTTCTTGGTTGGATCATCGTTTCCATTCTCCAAAAATCACTGGAAGAATTTTCCTCTCAAAGCAGCCCAAAGCGTTTTTATCAGGTGATGTCTAGTCCATGTCTCTGTACTATACATGAGGACCGCGATGATGAGGGTTTTGTAGAGTGTCATAGTTGCTCGGGAGAGGACTTTACTACTCAATTGCCTTCTAAGTCCAAAGAAGTAGCAATTGGCAAGAGTGATTCTTCGTTTGATTTCAGCGCTGGTGTTGTTGTCTAAGTTAATAGCGGATATTAGGTATACGAAGTCCTCAACTACCTCGAAGTTAAATCTATCTATATTGACGTTTGCTTCAAGACGTCGATGTTGGTAGTCCTTTCTTGTTGACAGCATTAACTTGGTATTGTCCACTTTACCCGCTAGACCCATCTTCCTAGCCTCCGTCTCAAGACTCACAAACGCTCCACTGACATCACGCTGTGTTCTTCCAATTATGTAAATGTCGTCTGCGTATCCTAGTAGCTAGACGGACTTTTGAAAGATTGTGCCTCTGGTGTTGACGTTGGAGCTTTGCATAATCTTTCCAAGAATGATGTTGAAGAAGTCGCATGACAACGCATCGCCTTGTCTAAAATCTTTTTCGACATCAAAAGCATCCATTAGGTTTTTACCGATCATGATGGAACAGCGTGGTTTTTCCATTGTCATTTTACACAGACGGACGAGTTTTTCTGGGATGCCAAAACTAGACAATGCTCTATACAGTTGGGCTCTACAGACGCTGTCATACGCGGCCTTAAAATCGATGAAAAGGTGGTGGGTGACGATTTGGAGTTCCTGGGTCTTCTCCAAGATCTGCCGCAGGGTGAATATTTGATCGATGGTGGAGTTTCCGTGTCTGCAGCCACACTGATAAGGACCTATCAAGGACAAGATCTCATAGGCAATGTTATAAGGAGACTCTGTAGTTGTTCGGCGGCTAGCCCGTATGCTCCAGCGGCTTTGTTCGACTTAAGTTTAGATATCCCTATCTCTTCGTCAAGGTCAAGTGGGTAGAATTGTTGTCCTTCCGCATCCAAATTGAATGGATCTGTATTGCTGGCGGAATTTTGCTTGCCATTGCCATTATATAGCTTGGGAAAGCGGTCTTTTCATATCCTCAGCACTGACTGTGGTTCCACTACGATGTTCCCATGATGGTCTGTACAGGCTTCAGTTCGGGGTGTATAAGCGCTCGAGGTTTGTTTCACCTTTTTGTAGAACTTTCGAACCTCGTTCCTATTGTGACATCCCTCTATCTTCTCGATCGCGTGATTCTCATGCTCTCTTTTTTTCTTTCTGAGAAGTTTATGCTCCTGTCTGCTCTTCTACTCGTAGAGCTCATGAGCTGCTCGTGTCCTTCTTTGCAGCACCGCTTTGTATATAAAAAGAGTGGCGCGAAAGCTCTTGAAGAGCCAAGGCCTAAGTGGCTTACTCTCATCAATAATTCTCTAGATGCGTGTGAAGAATTGAGGGGACCTACAATTTAATGCCGATTCCGAACGGCAAAGTTGAGAAGCACTTTTTCATGACAGATGATACTCTTGGAAGTTTTGTCAGTTCTTTGCAAGAGAGATGAAATAAAGACTTTGGGCCCGAGTAGGATTCGAACCCACTACGTTCTGCTTAGCAGCCAACACACCTAACCACTAAGCTACGGCCGCGGCACTCATCGTCAAACCAGAGGTTTCGTTTGGTGGTCGTATAAACCTTTTCACTCTCTGATGGCTGCTTGGCAGTGTTGCCACTGGTTCTCTTTATTTTGTGCTGACAGCAAAGTACTTCTGAGGAGATTTCCGGAGACACGATTGGAAAAGGATCTAGCAATCTCTTTCGATTGTAGCCGTTTGACGTCTAATTTCCTCCTAGCATATTAGGGTGTTGGCCTTGATCGGGATATCCGCACTTGTACCATGGCTACAACAAGGTAATGGTCCGAGTCGATGTTGGCCCCACGGAATGTGCGGGCATCTTGCATGCTACATGTTCAACAATTCGGTACAATAGTGAATCAAAAATGTAGAGTATTGTAAAATTAATTAATTAATTTTCAAACATTTTCTTTTTTTTTTTTATAATACGCATACACTCAAGGGGTTTTTATACCCTTACTATGCCATAGACACATTGAGTGCTTTAGGAAAGAAGGAAGGGGTTAGAGAGGAGGTACCGGTGTACATTGGTTTTAAATTCCTGAACATTGCATTGATCGGGAAAAACAGAGTGTGGAAGAGAGTTCCACATTCGCGTAGTACGGCTAAAGAACGATTCTCAATACTTGAGCGTACGACCGAAGTTGGGCTCGAGTATAAACTGATGGGCATTCCTTGAAGCGCGGGTATTACGGTTGAATTGTTTAAGGGGTGGAATGCAACTGGCTATTTCTCTATCATTATATCATAGGCGAACCAATGAAGAGAGTGCAGGAACTAAGAGAGTAGTCAGACGAGTGCAGTCGTGGAATACACAAAAGTAGTCAAAAGGTCACAGAATAATTTTGTACCCTTTTTTTTGTTAACAATAAACCTACTTTAAGGGATGATTTTGGACAAAAAAAAAACAGCAAAATCAACACAATTACCTCCAAACTGACACATCATCAAGACCATACAAACCCAATTCTCTAATGGCCTCGAAAACTTCCCATCAACTAGTATTCCATTATAATATTGGGAAACTAATTAAACCCTAACTTTGCAATTTCAAAGGAACAATAAATTTCACCACACACACAACCATTTACTGCCAATCTGTCTCAATCTGAATTCCCTTAATGTCTCTATCATTTCATACACTCGTCCTTTTTGTTTAGAGGCTCACAGGCATATTTTCCCTTTTTTGGGGCTCTTAATTGCCTATTCATCGTTAGTCATTATTCATCAACGCAATTTAACATCAACCTATTAAATTGAGAATCGCTATAGCAGAATAATGAAACAACATCAAAACAGTCATGCTATTCTCCCCCTTCCTACCCCCAACTTTTTATCATTTAAATTACCAACCCATGAAGCGATGACGATGAAAGTGACACGTTACGCAATACGCAATGCGAGATTTACAAACACTGAACCCATCTGAATTTTCTCAACTACCTTCGTTAGGCAAACAAAGACGACGCAGAGCGCAAAAAACGCCCAAGGAGGTGTTGTTGATGAATAATCCTTTCTCGACAACCAAAATCACAAAAAAAAAAATTGAGGAATTTAAATTCCTTCTCAAGAAATACCAGCTTCTCGTATACACAACTCGAGAGCTTTAATTTCGATTTAGTTCCATAGCTCTCTCCGCCACGCCCCCTGTCAGTGCACAAAAATCTAAGCAATTATTTTTAAATTTCCTTCCGAGCACAATATGCAAAACGTATACACTCACTCGAAGTCCCCAACCCTCGCGCTGCTATACTGAAAACCACAGTTTTGATGTAGCTAATGGCAGATGTATACCAGCAGGAGCTCGTCACTCATCCTGCTTGCTATTTGATTGTACAACTGTTTTTTTTTCTTTCACAATACACAGCTAGATGGAGCCATAAAGTATAAAATCATGTTAGTCGATACTCGATAGTCCTTGTACACAGTCAAATCAAAATTCCAAGCCTGCTCCAACCCGTCGTTTCCTTTTTCCTCTTATCAATCTAGATAACAAGGCGTGGGAGAATCTCAGATTTAGCGACTTGCCTCTACAAAACTTTGACAAGTTAACAGCTGAGGTATGACGTAATACAGTAAAGGGGTCGTGCGAGAGCCGAGAGTCCGTCCGACACCCAGCAGCAGACCAACCGATGCCCCAGCATCACGTGGTATAAAGCATAAAAATACACTCTCCCAACTCCAAAAGCAATTTTGAGAGAGCACAAGAGATGTTCAGGAATGCAAAAGGCTGGAATCGCCAGCCTTCTTTCGTTTTGCGTACGCAGGCCAAGTCATGTAACCTGAAACGAGGTCGTTCTCATTTTCTTCGTTTTTTTTTTCTTTTGCTTTCTTTTGTTCTTTTTCGTCATTTCTATTTTCCGTCATGCCTTCCTTACTCTCAGGAAAAAGATTTTTTTCTTCTGGTAAAATATCTTGTATGGAACTCTTGAGGGGGGGCTTATCCTCTTAAACGATTTCTTTTGCTTTCGGTTTTTGTGTCAAGCGCATGTTCGGAACTTGAAAAACTCTTGAAATTCTCTCGCATGTTCTATACGGTATGGCAAGTGTATTACACGCTTGTAAAGGGATTTAGCATTTTTCGAATAATATGCATAAGCGCGGCCACAAGCCACCATAATCCTTTTTGGGGGTAGTTCCCTTGCTCTCTCCTTCTTCTTCTTCTTGTAATGAATTGGAAAAACTAAATTGTTGTAAGAAAAACTATTTTCAGTATGTCGCCGCTCATCCGCCCGATGTTCGCCGCATCGAAAAAATCAATAATCAAGTTTTGTAATAGCTATCTCTGGTTGTTTTAGGGAGCAAACATGCGCGTGGAAAATGCCAATGGAAGTGGAATGAGCCTAAGCGAGAAATGTTATATAGTTTGGGAATTTTTTTATGAAATTCCAGAATAGACGCAAAATGAACTTTTGAGTTTTCCATATTCCAATCAATTTCTTGGGAAATGGGAAGGATGTTTGGTGAGATGATGCTTGTCAAACTGTTTTGGAGTGTGTCACACTAAAGGTATACTATTGGTGTACAAACATATAACGTAGTGCATACCAAGGATCTGACGTCTTGATAACCAGACAGCAATTCAACACAGAAGAAAAAAGATTTTACTTATTTTCTAGCAATAACGATATATTCGGAGTTCAGGACGGTTCAACTAGATCTCAACTTATGAAGTCGAGTCTCCAGTTTCACACGCCAAGTTGGTTCAGGTCCTCTACCACCTGTGTGCTAAGCCGGAGTCGCGGTCTTCCTCTTCTGCGACGTCCTTCCGGGTTGGATTCGAAGAATATATGAGCCGGAGCATTATTTTCCATTCGCTCAACATGACCCAACCATCTAAGTCGTTGGACCTTTACTTTTCTGGCTAAGTTCGTACAGTTCTTGGTTAACTCTTCGTCTCCATTCTCCAATAATGCAGACAGGACCAAAAATCACTGGAAGAATGTTTCTCTCAAAGCAGCACAAAGCGTTTTCATTAGATGTTGTCATGGTCAACATCTCTGCACCATACATGAGGACCGGGATGATGATGGTTTTGTAGAGTGTCACTTTAGTTGCTCTACTACTGCTACTCAATTGCCTTCAAAGTCCAAAGACGCAGCGATTGGCAAGAGTGATTCTTCGTTTGGTTTGTGTGAGTTGATAGCGGATCCCAGGTAGACAAAGTCCTTTACTACCTTGAAGATAAATCTGTCTATGTTGACGTTTGCTCCAAGGCGTCTATGTTGGTAGTCTTTTCTTGCCCACGTTAACCACTAAACCCATTTTCCTGGCCTCCGTCTCAAGACTCACAAACGCTCCACTGACATCACGCTGTGTTCCTCCAATTATGTCAATGTCGTCTGCGTATCTTACAAGCTGGACGGACTGTGCCTCTGGTGTTGAAATTGGAGCTTTGCACAATCTTTTCAAGAATGATGTTGAATAAATCGCATGACAACGCATCGCCTTGTCTAAAACCTTTTTTGACATCAAAAGCGTCCGTTAGGTTTTTTCCGATAATGATGGAACAGTGTGAGTTTTGCATTGTCATCTCACACACATGGACGAGTTTTTCTGGGATGTAAAAACTAGACATTGCTCTATACAGTTGGTCTCTACAGACACTGTCATACACGGCCTTGAAATCGATGAGAAGGTGGTGGGTATCGATTTAAAGTTCCTGGGTCTTCTCCAAGATCCTTCGCAGGGTGAATATATGATCGAGGTGGACTTTCCGGGTTTGAAGCCACATTGATAAGCAACTATCAGGCTGTTGACGAAGGGCTTCAAACGTTCACACAGCACGGCTAAGAAGATCTTGAAGGCGATGTTCAGAAGACTTATACTTTGTAATTGGTGCAGTTCGGGGGATCTCCATTTTTGAGCATCGGGCATACGATGCTGAGGTTCCAATCATCGGGCATGCGTTCCTCCGACCAAATTTTGCAGATGAGCTGGTGCATGCTCCTAACCAAATCATCTCAAGCTGCCTTGAACAGTTCGGCGGCTAGCCCGTCTGATCCAGTGGATTTGTTCGACTTAAGTTTAGATATCGCTATCTTCACTTCGTCCACGTCGGCTCGGTGGAATTGTTGGCTTTCTGCACCCTAATTGAATGGTTCTGTATTGCTGACGGAGGTTTGGTCGTCATCGCCGTTATACAGCTTGGAAAAGTGGTCTTTCGATATCCTCAGCACTGACTGCGGTTCTACTAAGATGTTCCCATGATGGTCTCTACAGACTTCAGTTCGGGGTGTATAAGCCCTGGAGGTTTGTTTCACCTTTTTGTAGAACTTTCGAACCTCGTTCCTGTTGTGACATCCCTTTATCTCCACGATCGCACGCTTCTCATGCTCTCTTTTCTTCTTTCTGAGAAGTTTATGCTCCTCTCTCCTTTTCTGCTCGTAGAGCTCACGAGCGCCGCTTTGTATGCCCCTTGTTTAGCTTCATGTGCTCGCCGGCATTCATCGTCAAACCAGGGGTTTCGTTGTGGTGACCGTGTAGACCCTAGCACTTCAGAGGTGGCATCTCTGATGGCTGCTTGGCAGTGTTGCCACTGGTTCTCTATATTTTGTGCTGGCAGCAAAGGACTTCTGAGGAGATTTTCGAAGACACGATCGGAAAAGGATCTAGCAATCTCTTGCGATTGTAGCCGTATGATGTCTAATTTCCTCCTAGCATTTTCGCGTGTTGGCCTTGATCGGGATATCCGCATTCGTGCCTTGGTATCAACAAGGTAGTGGTCCGAGTCTATGTTGGCACCTCGGAATGTGTGGACATCTTGCATGCTAGAGAAGTGTCGTGCGTCGATCGTAATATGATCAATCTGGTTGACGGTTGATTGGTCAGGAGATTTCCATGTTCCCTTGTGGATATCGAGATTTGGGAATCGCGTTCTTGCTACCATTGCTGCCACCAACAACTTCCCACTGGGGTTGGAATCCAATCTTCGGATGAGCTGTTACCCATTTGTAAACTGCACTGCATATTGTTAAGCGTTATGCGGTACACTTGGATCAGTTTGTTCGGTATACCGAAATCAGACATCGCCATCATAATCTATAGGCGGTGGATGCTATCATAAGCCAGCTTTGAAGTTGATGAAAAGATGGTGCATTTCGACTTGAAATTCGTTGGTCTTTTCCAGGATCTGCTTCAGTGTGAATATTTGGTCTATCGACATCGTTGTTCTGCCTGGCCTAAAGCCACACAGGGACGTGCCGATTATTCTGCTTGAGAACGGTTTAAGACGCAGACACAGCACTTTGGATAGGATTTTGTATGCAACATTAAGCAGGGATATGCCGCGGTAGTTTTTGCATGACATAGGATCGCCTTTTTTGTAAATGGGGCATATGGAGCTTATCAACCAGTCAGTGGGCACGCATTCTTCCACTTAACTGCTTTCAAAACGGACCAAAGAGTCGCTTCAGGTAGCTCATAAGCCCAATGTGAATCAATCAATCAATATCAAACATCATGTCTCCCTCACTTCGACTTAAGGACCCTGTTGGCTGTACCTGGTGAGTTTATGAAGCCGTTTGCTGTATCTCTCTGTTAGTGAAAATGTCACCAAGCGTTGTACAGGGCTAGAGAAAGACCAGGACTCATGTTGAACGCAAATATCGTAGATGATCTCAACAAAAACTTGGAGCAAGTAAGGCGTTTGTAGAAATCATTGAAATTCTATATTTTGAGTCAAATTCAAAACAACTTTCATTTATATTCTTCTTAAGATTAAATTTATCACGAAAATATATTCATAAAGAAGCTTGTGTTTCACATGTTTTCCCTTGAAACAAGTGTGACAAGATGTCATGTATGAATTTTCCGACTCAAAAAAAATATTTTTCATTGATATTTTTTAAAGAATTTAAGAAAAAAAAACCCAAAACAAAGAAGATTGTGCAAGATTTTCCTCAAACAAAGTGTTGTCAGGTATGTAGTTCTATTAATAATAATAACTGTTGATTTTCTATATAAAGTGTGGAGTGATAATATTGCCTGACAGTCTGTTCAGTGTTTCCCAATATTTAGATCTTTTGTAAAGGTGGCTGTTGAGTGTTTAAATTCATTGAGAAATTCTCCGAATATGTGATCTTGGACCAGAAGCACGAGATTGTCATCTTGATATAGTGGAACCCTCATTATTTCTAACGTATATTGACCGCTAAGCTATTCAGCAAAGTGATTTTCCCATACATTGATCCAGAATACTGATGTTAGTCTTTGTTTTAGTCTACTCAGATATATTTCCTGTTGCGCTACGTTTTTTGTGTCCGAACATTGATACCCCGAAACTTATAGTCTGGTGCAAAACAAAGCAAAGGCAAACTAGCAAAAAATTTATTTTCATGTGATAAGAGCAAACCCAAAATAAACTGTTATCGCCTTACAGTTTTTGAATCACTGGTTCTCTTCCATCTATGGTCCACCACGAAATTCATTTCTCTCCTTCCATCGATGTGACAAACTTCCAGTTCCAACAAACAACCCCTTTCCACCACTACCCACAGTATCGATTCATTCTCCACCATCACACATCAAACACATTCCCTCCCCCCACATAAAAATAAAACAACACAAAATTCTTTCACTTGAGACTGCCTGTCTATGTATACCATTACTCCACCCCCTTTCATGGAATAACTTCAAGCTTTTCTTTCCAAAGCTTTCAAATCTGAAAAAAAAAAATAACCGAAGCAAAATCCATCCGAACAACCGACTAGCTGCGAAAAACTTTTCGCCGATTTCTTTCAGTAGCTGGGCTCCATCATTGGCATTTAAACTGTGGAAGTGGGACCGAACACAAACCAAAGAAAAAAAAAATAATTAATTTTTCAAATTAAGAAAAATTATTTAAACAAAAAAATAAACTGTTTTTCAGTTGTTCCCCTTCTGCAGACAAAAAAGACATTCCCCGAAAATTCAGTAAGTGTGGAATTTTCATCCTTTTTCCGCGAGAAAAAAGGTTAAAAAATATTCTGTGACCGAAAAAGAAAAAAATCCTTAAAATACAAGAAAATGGAAAACTCCGGTTCATAAAAAGAACTCAAGTGAAGTTTTTTTTCCTCTGTGGCGTTTAAGTTTTTCGTGAGTGAGTGCTGGGTAATTTTGTTTCCAAAGTTAATTTTTTTCCACACCGAAAAAAAAAAACAGAAATGATTTTGTAACAATTTTCTTGACTTGTACTTTTTTTTCTGGTTTAATGTTCTTGCTTTGAAATTTTTTGTTATGTGCGCGGACATGGAAAAAGGACACTTACAAAATTTGATTCTCTCATTCCTTTTCTCGCACTCGTCCTCCCTCTTTGGGAGAATGTGTGTCATAGAGGAAAAAGGACGAAACGAGATTATATCTCAACATTTCTAAAAAACACAAAAAAAAAAAAACGGAAAAGAGAGCGGCTTCGGCGTAGGCCTATTTTCGAAAAAAGGGTATACTGAAATATCCTTGAAGGACCTACACGTTTTCAAGGGGTCGAAGAAATCCCTTAGCGAGCCCTTCAACTATACACTTTTTGATTCTACACGAAAATTCCTCAAAAGCTTTTGCAGAGCTTTCAATTGAAAGCTTTTCGCTCTTTCCATTGCAAAACGAAGCGAATTCAAAAATTTTGTAGGTCCTTTTTCTCTCTTCTTCATCAGAAACTGTTAGTAGAAGAGAATCTACAATCCGACATACATGCACACATACACACTTGGTAAAAATACTTGACAAGGCGAAACGGCGAAGAAAAAACCGTTCTACGGCAAATTGAAGGCCCCCGCAAAACAAGTTACATAACGGTCAATCGAAAAAGTCGTCGAGTTGTGTGGTGTGCCTGCTGACAATAGACGTTAACGGTGAATGATGTGTAAAATTATTTGTTGAACAAAAAAAAAAAAAAAACAACAAACTTATTGTTTGTTAAATTATAAAGTTTATTTTCGAAAATCAATACGAGTGTCCTTTTTTCATAATAGTTCTTGAAAAAAAATTCCAAAAAAGTGCCTGTGACTATACAAAAAAAAAGTGTTACACTGGGATTTCGTAACCAACCGACTTTCAAAAAAAAAAAAGGATAAATCGCTTCGTGGTTTTCCTCCAACAAAAGAAACACTTTTTTAAGGACTTTTTGTGTTAAAAAAACGATTAGTTTTTTGTCCTCTAAGAAAAAAAAATCCCTTTTTCTTTTTTCTTCTTCCTCTTTTTTCAGGATAAGTGTATTCTTCTTCATCTTCTTGTTCTTCTTTTTTTTCCAATTTCCTATAAACACACTTTTATATCTCAAATAAGGATATAGATAAATTTCCAGTGTATTGGTGGCTCCTGAACAACATATTTGAATTCATTTTCCTTCGTGCAACTTATCACTTATCGCTAAAAGGAAGAAAAAAAAAAACCGAAAAGGGATATTTTTTCCTGCCTGCCTGTATATGTGTGTGTTCGTTTTAATTTAACGTCTTTTTTTTTCTTCAAAACTTTTATTCCACCAGCCGTCGTTGTTGCCTATCCCTAAATATCCGGAAATCCCTTCATTGGACAGTTAAAAATACTTATTAAAGGACAATTATAACTGTAATAGACACAAATATAAAAAAAAATCTAATTCAAAATGGCCGATAAGAAAATAGCTGAACAATATTATTCACCTCCCGTGAAAATGGGCAAATGGGAGGGCTTCAAAACATTCCTATGGAACAGTGAAACTAGTCAATGCCTTGGACGGACAGGATCCAGTTGGGGTAAGTTCTCAAATATCAGTTGTCAACTAATTTGATTAAATTACCCAAAGTTTTAATTGAATTTCCCTTGAATTTATAAAATTTCCCCGAAAATTTCCCTTTTCATAATTTTTCATAAAATGTTATGCAAAAGACAAATTTTTTGTTTTTTTTTTTACAAGTTTTAACCGAAAGAAAATCTCAGAAGGACGAAAAAAGGACATTTTTTATAGCGAATTTATAAAAATAGCACAACTAACTGAAATAAATCAATGAGCATTGTTGTTACGTCATGGTTTTTTGTATCAAATTAAGAAAGAGACAATGATTCAGAATTTCGAAATAGAGAGAGAGAGAGAGAGAGAGAGAGATAAAGAGAGTGAGAACAAGAAGGACTTACAAAGAGGGAGAGAGAAATAGAGAGATTTGTTGGGAGAACCATAAAGGGCATACCATTGTCAACGTTAAGGGATATTTTCCACAGCGAATTATGGAAAAAAGACTACTCTACAGATTTTTTTTTTGTCTTTCTTCTAATACATAAATTAATTTCAATAATTAAATGTAATGTCTGTAATTTTTGTGTTTTTTTCTTCGGTCATTCAACAAAGTTTCATTTGATGTCCCTTTGGATATTTCGTTGAAAATTTATGTTGAGATTAGTTTTACTTACTATTGGGGCATGGGAAAGTTATATCTTCCATTGGGTTGATGTGAAATCCAAAGGTATACTTTTTTTCTTTGCTTTGTTTTTGTTGGTTTGGATTTTCTTGGTTGGTTTTGAGGAAAATTTTCGACGTTATGTAACCATCATGTAGGGCAGAGGTAGTTTAACGATTTTGGAATTTTTTGTTTGTGATGATTTTTCATGGGATTTCAGAATTTTTTTTTCGATTAGGCAATGAAGTTCATGATTGTGTATTTGGGGATTAAAAGAAATAACTTTTTTTGCAAATAATATTTTTTTTCTTAAATGGGTGTGTTTGTTTTTGTTTCAAATAAATTTATTACAAGTTGTAAGTGAATACCACTCTTGGGATTTTTTCAACTTATGCTTTTGTTTGGATATGGCTTAGGTTTGACTTAGGGTAGGAAATCAATCATTAGGGGAGGTCACAAGAATATTAATGGTGTTTCAGTTCAGCGTCCGTATACTTCTTATAGGTAACGACTTTAGAAAAGATTGTACTCTCATTGCATAACATCTTTTTGTGAGAATAGGAATAAGCTAGCAAAACTTTTTACTTGTTGCTGTTTTTAAACATCCATAACTTTTAGTTTTGTGGATGGATGGATATTGATTGGTTATAGAAAATGATTCCTAATAGGACAATCCCACTTCTGAATGTAATCTTACACGAGTGACTCACTGGTTTTGACATTCTGGAATGTCTTTTTTTATTTCTTTGAAATATTCTTATGTGTCCAACTGTACATTCATATTTTTCTTCTTTAAAAAATCAACTAAAACTAGACTCGTATAACCTAAGATTCGTTAAAATTAAATGAATATAACGAATAATAAAATATTGGACAAATAAAAATAAACAGAACTTGTTGTGTAAATAAATATTTATTCTTAACCAATGTCGACCAATGATTTTTTTCTCTAGCCCACAAAAAAAAACTCAATTTATATGTAGTGTCCACAAATTTATAAACAAGTAAATAAACCAAATCTATTAAGAGTTCTTAAGATGAGTTCTCTTACATAAGCCGCCGAGAATATACTTAAATATTCTGAAAAAAACATCGAATGTCCCTAATCAATGCTCTATTGTTGAGAAAACAGGTCAATTTACTTAATTACTTAAGGTAACGCTACAGTCCGTTGCGGACTTGGGCCTCAATCAACAGTCTCCGCCAGCTAGCTCGGTCCTTAGCTAATTGTCCCCAGTTTTGCACTCTAAGTTGATTGAGGTCCTCTTTAACTTGAGTGCGCAATCTGAGTCGCGGTCTTCCTCTCCTCCTACGTCCCTTAGGAATAGTGTCGAAGGCTTTCCAGGCCGGAGTATTCGTGTCCATCCGCTCTAAATGACCGAGCCATCTGAGTCTCTGGGTCTTGACCCTTCTGGCTAGGTCCATGTCGTTGTACAATCCGTAAAGTTCGCTGTTTTATCTTCTTCGCCATTCCCCTTCAATGTACACGGGGCCAAAGATGATCCGAAGAACTTTCTTCTCGAAACAGCCTAAGCCACTTTCATCCTACATTAAGTTTTCGCCTGCTCATGGAGCTACAGTTACAATAGATTTCATAACCATTGACTAGGATAGCTAGGTATTACCAGGGTTTTAGCGAGAAATAAACGCGTTTTTGGTAGAGTGAAAGATTTTACCCATAATGTACGAAGTGCTCCATAGGCCTTGCCAACTAGTTAATTGATATGATCATCCCAAGTCAAGAAACGATTAAAAGTCACACCAAGATTCTTCGCAGTAACCACATATTCCATTGGAGCATTGTTCAAAACAATCTGTGGAAAATATGAAAGGTCAAGAGATTTTCTATAAATGGATTTTTTCGGGTTCAAAATAAGTCCGTTTGACAAAGACCAATTTGTAACTCTCTTAAGGTCTTCATTGACGCAGAATCGATTAAACCAAGTGGACAGTTGAAATACAGCTGAACGTCATCAGCATACAAATGAGAGCTGCAATTTACTAAAGAAGATGGAAGTTCATTTACATAAGCAGAAAACAAAAGAGGACCCAGTATAGAACCTTGTGGTACACCAGTAACATTCGTTAAAAAATTTGAGAGTGAGTCTCCAACTTGAACTTCTTGTTTTCTACCGGTTATATAAGAGAAAATTAATTTTGTTGCACTTGACAAAAATTGAAATTAAACATAAGCTTTCTACATAGATTAACATGGTTACCAAAATCGAAGGCCTTCGAAAAATCCAACAGAACTAGAAACGTGACTTCGTCTTTATCCAATGCTTCTCTTATGTAATCGGTAACTTATAGAAGTGCGGTTACACAACTGTGTTTCTTTCGAAAAGCAGATTGATAAGGGCTGAGCAGAGAATTAGTTGATACAAAATTATTTATTTGCTTCTGAAGGATCCTTTCAAAGACTTTGGATAGAAATGGCAATAAAGAAATAGCTCTAAATTTATCTCTTTTAGCATTTTTTGGAAGCGGAATGATTTTAGCAACTTTCCATAAGTCTGGGTATAGACCGGAAGTCAAAATAGTATTGAAGGTATAAGTGATATATGGTAATATAAGCGGCAATATCATTCACAGCAATACGAGATTACTTGATCAAAATTAACAAGCCAAAAAAGTAGGTTTCGAAATTCCATCCGTCTTTTTTAAATCTACAGCGAAGTGCACTTTTTCTCGTGGTCCAATTTCGACATTCGTATCGCCTTTGCTTTTTTAAGCAGAATTTTAGATTCAAAAAAATTTAAAGCTCATCATCACTTTTTGTATAACCTGGAGAATGAACGTTCAAGTTATTATGTCAACAAAACTCGCCGATCAAACATCAGTATTCTTCAATGAAAATCTCTAAAATTAACCTACAACATCATTTGGTATTCTTCTTTAATTCTGGAAGTCTAATCAGGTTAAGGAGTTCCCGAACCACAGCCTAAAAAAGTTTTCTATCCTTCTAAATTCTTTCTCTATTGAACAATGTTTTAAGGAAAAAAATTAAGTATACGCCCGAGTGTGCTGTGAACAAATTTATTACATTGAACCAAATTTTGTCTCCACAAGATTTTCATAAATTGGAAAAGAAAGACCGTATTTGTCTGTTTAGAATGGTAAAGCACACAATTTACATCATACAGCAAACCCCTAACAAAAGTATCATAGACTATCCCAAACGAATAATTGTCTCTGCCGCCTGTAAGGAAGTTTGGTATTCGCCTCCATAACTCTGATTTTTTTGTTTTATATACTGCTTTTGGCACATGCTCTACTCAAACATCAATCCTAATATTCCAATGTGTCCAATGGCGCCAATAAAAACCAAAAAAAAAAAAAAAAAATTAATGCTGAACTTGACAAAATATCTTGTTTCACTTTTCATTAAATTTTTTTTTGTAATTTCATATAATTACAATTTTGCGTGACTTAATTATTTTATTGACATTTTATTTCTCTTTCCTATTTTTGTTCATAATAAAAACGTATCATGTGAATACAATTGTTACATGTTACGAAACGAAACATTCTCTACGTGACAATTTGACCCAAATGTGTGATTAAGGATAAGTAGGGCGTATACCTTTCATTCTATAGCTTTGCTTACCAACGTTATTGATCAACAAAATGCCAATAAAATCGTTCTAGTTGCCAGTTAATTGAGTACAAAAGTAGGTTTAACATTGGTCAGCAGAAAATGAGAGAAACAACAAGCAAACAGAAAACGATGCAGAACTACATTGTCGGTAAGGGCTGTAACGAATCATAAGAAATGCGTGTCCCAGTTAAAAGGAATTATAAAAAAGAAAAGATGAGGGAAGTTATGACAAAGAGTGCGTACACTAAGGCTAAAAGCACACCGAATCAGACAAAACGTCGTTTTGTCTTTCGACAAAAAATCGTGTCTTTGTGTCCATTGCTCTTATGAGGAAACACACACCAAAAAAGACACGATACGACAAAAAGTACTGTCCGCTCGTCGGTTGCAGTAAATACATGAGCTTGCTAAGGAGCAAAATACACCGAAGAAGACCAAAAGTCAGGGACAAAATGTCAGCACCCTTAACATGTAACACAGTGGATCGTTCTTAGGGTCCTGTAGACCTAAGAGCGTGAAGGGTAGCGAAAGGTTGAAGAGGGAAGAACACGGGTTCCGTTACAAACAACACACCGTCCTATGAAGTAACACACACCAGAGTGAACAAGACAAACAAACATAAATCGACAGAATTAAGAAAGATTTATCGTGAGCACCCAGCAACTAAGCCTTATCCACACTGTCGGCTTGAAAATTTCCAACCGAAGTCAGCAATGTCACTATATGTTTTATTGAAGAGGACACAAATTCTCTTCCTGATGATCCACCAGAGTACAAAAGCACACCTCAACATTCTAAAGAATGAAGCGCGTACCCTGCATCTAGATTACCAGTACCAAACGAATTAGTGCCAGCCCTTATTCATCTTGGTTTGATTCTAGACTACTATTCATGCAACACACGGAACTGCACTCAACTTTCAGTCACCGAAACAAGAGCTGTGTCTGGTCACGGAAACTGCACTCAACTTTCAGTCATCGAAAGAAGAGCCGTCAACAGTGATTTGCGAATAACAGCTGAGGCCAAACTCAGACAACCACAACCCCCGCGAAGGTCCATCCCACTAGTGAGGTGGCAAATCCTCACTAACCGTGGTACCTAATTGCCCCTGGGTGAGGGGTGGTGTCATATTTTTTTTGTATAACAATTAGTTATACATACATTGTTTTTGCGATCTTTTGTTTTATTTCTGCAGCTTTAATCCAGCTGGCGGATGAGGGACACCGCTCACTTTCTGTCAAGTATATCCACATTGATCGAAGGGATGAACCAGCCAATCAAGGGACACACCCAACAGGCCGTCTAATTTATCTAACGTTTATCCACATTCGATACTCGTTGATCGTAATTTCCTCATTTAATATATACTTAGATATATTATCTTTTAAGGATCGCATTAATCTTCATCATACGTCCTGCTTCAATCCGTCAATTCCATTAGACTTAAGCTGCCTACGTTCGTCATGCCAATAAATTGACATGAACCTCTCAGAGGCACCGCAGGAAGATGTAAGTCAGCACGTTCACTTACTGGGGAATATGTACTCGGAAACATATTTCCTTTCTAAATTTCCAGGTCCATGATTTTACCTCCACATAAATTCACAAAAAAAAAGTGTCTGTTGTGTAGGTTGTATACAGGCAACACACAACAAAGCGTACAATGAAAAGACATTTGTGTTTGTCGACCTCGCTGTGATGTAGAATTCAACACGACTTTTTGTCGAAAGACAAAAACACGTTTTGTCGAAAGACAAAAAGACATTTTGTCCGCTTCGGTGTGTTTTAAGCCTAAGGGAAAAAAACTTCGAAGGTTACAAGTCTTAAAATTGTAATCGCGCCCTAGAAATTGTTGTGTAAGAGCAATTTTTCACAGAGGTTGTCTGATGTCAATTTCATATTACAAATGCTCAATATAAATGAAATTTGAAAAGAGTGTCAGACATCAACCTTCATGCATTCATGAACATCACATGCGTTTTCACCCTCTAATAGCTTCTGGGGTAAGTTTCCAGTGGTAATCAAATTTCTTTACCAAATCAGAAAAGAAAAAAAGAAAACCAAATCGTCTCGAAAAATCCCAAACCGAAACAAAAAGGGTGTGAATAAATCGATTAGGGAAAAGAAAAACATTTCCATTTTCATAGATTTATTCGATAAGTTCTAATAACACACAGCAACATAGCAACACATCCGCATGAAATGGTTTTTCCACTCAAACGTACAATATTCACATATACGCAGAACTTAACTGAACTCAACTTTTATATTTCATAATACACCGCAAGGACGATTTTGTCCTTGTTATACAACTTTGCATGAGTAGATATACAGAATAATAAATAATTATCTATGCGTGTATGTATGTGTAGCTTGGTGAAAGTTGAGTATACGAATGAATGCATGAGTGTACGTATTCTTTTTCTTCGGTGAGTTTAAATCTCATCTCTCAACACAAAAAAAAAAAGAAAAAAATAAACCGACTAACCCAGAAAGGAATAAAATTGGTGGAGGAAACGATTCAGTATTTTTTTTTGCTTTTGTATTCCCCCGACTGGAGACTGGAAAATAAATAATAGGGAGAGTTGTACTTTTTGTGATTTTTGTGGTGTTTTTGTCTTGTTAAAATTATTTTGCATGGGATTTTTCATAATTTTCAAAAGACTTATTTTCAAAAAATTATTTTGTCCCCGATATTGATATTGAAATGGTTGTAGGAGCTTTTTCTCAATTCTCGAAAGCTTTATGGCTTTGGAATTTTATGTAACTCGTATTTTTCAAAAATAGTTGTTTAATAATTTTCCAGAATTCATCCGGATGATTTTTGAAGACCCCGTGTACTGTAACCCTTGTTATGAGTTCTTTTTCGTATCAAATAAAAACACATACCTATAAAAATGTATAGCAAAAGGCACTTGTGAACTCAACAACCTTCCCCTCCAACCCCTTTATATGAACAGATATTGCATAACGTTTTCTTTTTGCATAAGAGCGTCTCTTGTTTTCTGAGTTCAAAATTTGAATGGGATGAGGTTAAGCATACACGAAACGATTTTATTACGAAAGAATTTTTTTTAATGTTCTTACTTACTTACTTATTGTGGCGCTACAGTTAAGATCGGGCCAGGGCCATACCCAACAAACTTCTCCAGCCAGTTCGGTCCCTATAGCTACCTGTCTCCAGTTTCGCACGCCAAGTTGGTTCAGGTCCACTACCACCTGTGTGCTCCACCTGAGTTGCGGTCTTTCTCTTCTGCGACGTCCTTCCGGGTTGGATTCGAAGACTCTACGAGCCGAAGCATTATTTTCCTGTCGCTCAACATGACCCAACCATCTAAGTCGTTGGACTTTAACTTTTCTGGTTAGGTCAGTGTCGCTGTACAGCTCGTACAGTTCTTGGTTGAATCTTCGTCTCCATTCTCCATTAATACAGACAGAATTCTTCTTTCAAAGCAGTCCAAAGCGTTTTTATCAGATGTTGTCATGGTCCATGTCTGTGCACCATACATGAGGATCGGGATGATGAGTGTTTTGAGTGTCACTTTAGTTGCTCGGGAAAGGACTTGACTACTCAATTGCCTTCTAAGTCCAAAGAAGCAGCAATTGGCAAGAGTGATTCTTCGTTTGATTTCAGCGCTGGTGTTGTTATCATAGTTGATAGCTGATCCAAGGTAGACAAAGTCCTTAACTACCTCGAAATTAATTCTGTCTATGTTGAGGTTTGCTCCAAGGCGTCGATGTTGGTAGTCCTTTCATGTCGACAGCATTAACTTGGTCTTGCCCTCGTTAACCGCTAGATCCATCTTCCTGGCCTCCGTCTCAAGACTCACAAACGCTCCACTGACATCACGCTGTGTTCTTCCAATTATGTCAATGTCGTCTGCGTATCCTAGTAGCTGGACTATCTTTTGACATATTGTGCCTCTGGTGTTGGCGTTGGAGTTTTGTAGAATCTTTTCAAAAATAATGTTGAAGAAATGCATCGCCTTGTCTAAAACCTTTTTTGACATCAAAACCGTCCGTGAGGTTTTTTCCGATCATGATGGAACAGCGTCAGTTTTCCATTGTCATCTTACACAGATGGACGAGTTTTTCTGGGATGCCAAAACTAGACATTGCTCTACATACAGAGGTATAAGTCTCCTTAACATCCCCTATAAGATCTTGTCTGACGTACTGTGTGAACATTTGAAGCCCTTCGTCAACAATCTGATAAATCCTTTTCAGTGTGGCTTCAGACCCGGAAAGTCTACCATCGAACAAATATTCACCCTACGGCAGATTCTGGAAAAGACCTTTGAACTCCAAATCGATTTTAAGGCCGCGTGTGACAGCATCTACAGAGACGAAACTTTATACAAAGGCCTGCCTGCCAAGCTCGTTCGCTTGTACAAAATAACGTTAGAGAACTCACGCTGCTCCATCAAGTTTGGCAACGAGCTTACGGAATCTTTCGACGTCAAAAAAGGATTCAGACAAGGCGATGCACTGTCATGCGATTTCTTTAACATCGTTCTTGAGAAGATAGTGCAGAACTCCAACGTCAACACCAGAGGCACTATCTTCCAAAAATCTGTTCAATTTCTCGCGTACGCCGATGATATTGATATAACGGGAAGAACACAGCGTGATGTCAATGGCGCCTTTGTAAGAATTGACACAGAAGCGGCAAAAATGGGTTTAGAGGTAAGGTAAATGAGGGAAAAACGAAGTATATGCTGTTTTCGAGGAAGGACACTCAACACCGACGGCTCGGACAGAACGTCACAATAGGCACATATAACTTCGAGGTAGTAGAGGTTTGTCTACCTTGGCTCCGCTATAAACACGGGCAATAACACCAGTGCCGAGATCAGACGAAGAATAACTGTTGCTAATCGCAAGAAGTGGAAAAGCCCTCTCTCGAGCAACTAAGGTAAAATTGTACAACACCCTCATTATCCCAGTTCTGTTGTATGGTGCTGAAGCATGGAACGTGACAAAATCGGATGAAAGTGCCTCAGGCTGTTTCGAGAGGAAAGTTCTTCGGGTCATCTTTGGCCCCGTGTGCATTGAAGGGGAATGGCGAAGTCGATATAATAGCGAACTTTACGGGTTGTACAACGACATAGACCTAGTCAGAAGGCTCAAGGTCCAGAGACTCAGATGGCTCGGTCATTCAGAGCGGATGGACAGTAATGCTCCGGCCCGGAAAGCCTTCGACAGTATTCCCGAGGGACGTAGGAGGAGAGGAAGACCGCGACTCAGGTGGCGCATTCAATTTGAAGTGGACCTCAATCAATTTTGAGTGCAAAACTGAAGGCGACTAGCTAAGGACCGAGCTAGCTGGCGGAGACTGTTGATTGAGGCCCAAGTCCACAACGGACTGTAGTAAGTAAGCAAATGAGTGTTGCAAGAATGGTAGCAAAATGATAAAAATGCAAGAAATTTTTGCCTATTCAAGCCTTTTTATCTGGGTGTCTCTGTTCGGGAAAAAATTACAACAAGAACTATTTCAAAGGCTGGTCCAACCAAAACGCACGATGTTTATTCTAAATTTAATGCAAAAAGGTTTCAAGTTTGATTTTTATTATTACAGAAGGCTCTTTGACGGTTATATGTTTCACAAGAAAATGTCCAAATGCTCTACACGGCTTTGGTGGCATACTTCAAACAGATATTCCATATTTTCAAGGACACTGTGACATGTAAATGTGTAGATGTCATTAATGTGCCGAATTTTCTCATCATTTAGCTCTTAAAACTCGTGGTCTTATAACGTTCACTTTTTAATTCCCTCGAATAGAAAAGTCTAACGGTGTTAATGTCAAGGACGTGATATAGCACGGCAATTAAAAATATCGCTCAAAAACCACAGCATATGCCATGAGAGAGTGGGTTTGTAACTCTGTCTGTCTGGCCATACATCTTTGGTCCAAAAGTTTTAAGGGTATTCGTCAATTTTTGGACGTGAGAGTCGTTCTTAACATTGAGGTTAACTTGGGAGCATTCTTAAAAGTGCTGCTGAAGCTGGAGTACACCAGCCCAGAGACCAGAATTGCTCTCAAGCTTTTGATGCAAAAAAAAGTTAAAAAGGTAATAGCCAAATGAGAAGGGCAGCAATATTTCTTCCAGTGTCTCAAGAAACTCAAACATTCTGCGGCATTTTTGGTGACTACGTTTCCGTTCAACAAGGGAAGGTTGGTGATGTATATAACAAGAATTTCCTGCAGATGTTCGGTCTTATTGTTTCAAGCGTCACTTATGGACACTGGCAAAGACGTGCAGTGATATGCTCACATGCATGCTATCATTTTCTTAATCTGTCAATATTCAAGTCATCCTTTGATGCCATTTGAATTTTGAGTATTTGAGTGAAAGAAGTTCGTCAGAAAATATTTCATTGCAAAGGAAACATTTTGCATGGAGTATTTGAGTTCTTTTTTAGTAACAAGTTGAGTATCAACTATGATTTACGAAGGATGAAAACCTACTTCAAAGTTATTAGCAGAATAGCCAACCCAGCTTTCGGTGGAGAAATATTTCGTACATGGTCTAAGGAAAACCTTAGCATTTTACGATAGTTTTTTTGTGAAATCGCGTACAACCCTTTCCTCGATACATGAAAAAAAAAAAAAAAAAGAAATAGGTGATAGTATATAGCCCTTAGGCACACCATTGTGTATTTTGTGTTTCTATGAATTCTTGAATATTTATATGAATTCTTGAATTCTCTATTGACGCTTTCGAAAGCCCTCTCATAACCGACAGTTAGCAGGTATATTGCCAATCGTTGAAAACACGTTATTCAGAAGGATCCAGAGCTGCCGCTAACCCATAAAAACTAAGTTTCTTCCATTAAAGTTCCGTTTCCGTTTAATTTTTTAAAGCAAAATGTGAATACATAAACGAATAACAATCAAATTAACACCTTAAAGGTTACAGCATACGTAGTTATCCTGAAGTATACCTCTAAACAAAGACACGTTATTTTAAACTTGTCCTTCCCCGAAAACCCTCTCCGACTGAACACATAAAAGTTGAGTACGAGTCAATTCAAATACCATACCAAGAATTTTTCTTATTTGGATTACCACCTTCTCTCCATTGCAGTGCAACAAATTACACTTCCTCCCCCTTCCATCTCCCTCAGAACTTTCTCATTATCTTTTCATTTCAGTAAAATCGTGCATGTCATTTTGGTTACCCATTTAAAGTTTGTTTTTTGCATTTAATTTGTTTCTTTTTACATTTTTTTTATAACAATGGAGGAACAAAAATTGTGCCAAAAGCGTCATTTCCTTGCGTCTAACCTTCCTTTGTGCTGATGGAGATGGCCGCAACAATTCAAAAATAGCACACATTGCCTCGCTCTCTGCTCATTTCTGGTATACGGTGGTGCACGAGTATTTGTTTTTTTGGTAGCAACAGCTAACACAGAGAATACTTGAAATAAAAACCTTCAACAAATACAAATAATTTTCTACTGCAGTACGAAATAAGTTAACCGCATGCGCCCTTGTTGTTGCGAAATCTTTCTTTTCAATTTTTTTTTTTTTTTTTTTGTATAATTTTGCAGTTGCGTAACTTTAACTCCCCCAAGTGCATGAGTAAATTATTAGGTATAGTTCGAGAGTGGAGAGTTACATAATGAAAGAAGGGGGCTGAGTTTATTAAAAATTTATTAAACCGGATGTTCCGAGTGCAACCAAATGTGTTATCTTGATTTAGAGCAATACTGTTAAAATCGACTTAAATGGCGCCCAACAGAGAACATAACTATGTCACATAATTGTGTGCACTCAAGTGGCGCTTATCGATATTTAATGACATTCAATAACCACCCCTAAATGCAACTCAACAACCCCGACTCTCATGAAAAGTTATTTCTGAGTCGGGTCATTATTTTGCATCAAGGAAAAAAATTATAGAAAAAGTCTTAAATGAAAAATCAAAACCACTGCACGCGATAAAATCCAATGCCCTAGTTTTTTTTTTCTTTGCATTTCCATGTCATTAGTAGTCTTCAATTCAACACTCTTACATGTGATTTCAGTTGTTATTCGAGTCTCTTTGTTCTCTAGAAATGGATGCATACAAAATTTTCCGCTAAAAATATCAGAAAGAATATTTTTCATCGAGAAGCGAAAAGGCAAACAAAATGAAACTCACAATAAATCAGTAAAATCCACTCAACATAAACTTGACTAACAAAAGCAAACAAACAAATCGTTCTTTTGTTTTTGTTCTTTTTTTTTCAATTTGGAGCAAAATTTCCAATTTCAATCTTTTTTTTTTTTTTGTTATAAAAAATAATATTGTGTTCGTCTATTCCTGGTATAGGGAAAAAGTTTTATATTCAATTGATGAGCAATTAAGAGTTTCGCATTGCATTTAATTGATTCTTTTGTATTTGACAGTGGAGTTCAAAAGTTATGACGCACATGCAAAATTATATATATATACATTTTTTTCGAAAACAAAATGAACCAAACAGTTTCTTTTTCGTCTTAGATTGCACCCGTTCTTCAAATTTGGAAACTTTAAAGTTTGCACTTTTGAAATTTCATGCCTAGCCGAAGACTTTTGAACTTGATTGTGTTTATGTTTCGGTATCTAAAAGTGAACATAACTTTGACGGTATTCAGCCATCATAGAAGTCATTAACTTTAATTGAAAAGAAGTATATTTTTTTTGTCAGTTCATAAGCAGCTAAATTGATATGTATCTCTGTGTCGTCACTTGGCTGCAAAATTTTGCTGTCTATTAAAATAGTAATAAAGTTTTCGATGGATAAATTGATGTTGCGATAGAGATGTAAAAAGTTTTCATAGACACAAACCAAGGGCAGACGGAATTGATTTGATGATGATTTGATTGTTGTTAAAAAAAAATCAAATATTCATCTTCGTCAATCCAATATACGATTCTGTCATAATTTTCGACCCAGCCAATTTGTTACCTCGTGCAAACGTGAACTGGACACATTACAAATTATATTGCACATGCAAGTCTCATCTCACATTCAGCATATTGTCATATCTGTGACCTTGTCACAAGATTTATTCGAAGAACAGCTAATGCCATTGTGATGCTGCTGCTTCATCCACTTTGTCGTCCATGAACAATTATGAGAGAAACACTATTCAGTGCTTGGCATAGAGAATGGATTTCGGATAAGCTATGTGCTTGTAGATGGATCATAGAAAACAGACTTTGGCTTTCAAAGCTAAACAGATTTATTATGACGTATATTAATTTTTTCTTTTACAGACTTTTTTTTCTCATTTATTTCTGTGAATCTCAATGTCTGTGTGCAGCTCTGACTATCGAATGACGTAAATTTATTTTTTATATTATTTGTTGCATAGAAACTGGCTTTTTCAAGTGCAGTTTTGTTTTGTTGGTTATTCAATGGGATGACGTATCGGGGTTCATAATGGCCACTGTCCAGTACATGCATCATCGGGTTTGAAAACCCACTCAAGGTGCCCCTGTCCCCATTTTATGACAGAGACACAGTGAGTGCATTAGGAAGAAGACAAGGGGTTGGTAAGGAGCTGTCGGTGTACATTAGTCTTAAATTCTTAAATATTGTAGTGACTGGGAAAGACAGAGTGTGGAAGAAAGTTCCACATTCGCGTAGTACGGCTAAAAAATGATTCCCTATTCTTGAGAGTACGTCCGAAGTTGGGCTTGAGGGTAAACTGATGGGCATTCCTAGAAGCGCGAGTATTACGGGCGAATTGTTTGAGGGGAGAAATGCAACTGGCTATTTTACAAGAGCAATTACCGTAAAAAACAGAGAAAGAACAGGGAGATACACGAAACGTTACGACCGCGACGGTGGTCTAAAGGGCTGAATAAGTCAGTGATCTCTCTATCACCAATCATTCTAACAGCTCTTTTTTGTATTCCACCCAAGAGGCTTAAGTATGTTGCTGGAGCTCCATCCCAGAGATTTGAATTGTACTCAAGCTTTGGACTTACTTGCTAACTTAAGGTTGCGCTGCAGTCTGTTGTTGACTTGGGCCTCAAACAACAGTCTCCGCCAGCTAGCTCGGTCCTTAGCTAGTCGTCTCCAGTTTTGCACTCCAAGTTGATTGAGGTCCTCTTTCACTTGAGTGCGCCACCTGAGTCGCGGTCTTCCTCTTATCCTACGTCCCTAGTAAATACTGTCGAAGACTTTCCGGGCCGGAGCATTGGTGTCCATCCGCTCTAAATGAGCGAGCCATCTGAGTCTGTGGACCTTGATCCTTCTGGCTAGGTCCATATCGTTGTACAACCCGTAAAGTTCGCTGTTATATCTTTTTCGCCATTCCCCTTCAATGCACACGGGGCGGATATAGGTTTTATAGATAATAGCCAGATCAGACGGGGTGAAAAATTTCTTGCATCGTGTTAAGAAACTCAAACATCTTGCGGCATTTTTGGCGACATCGCATATGTACTCGTTCCAAAAGAGGTGGTCAGTGATGCACATACCTAGAATCTCGAAATGTTCGATCTCGTTGATGCAAGTGGCACTCATGGACAGTAGCAAGGGGGTATATCTCGTTTCAACGAAACAAGGTAGCATTGAGTTTTTGAAGCATTAAACTCTCCACGGTTTTCAATTCCCCATTGTACAATGCTGTTTATCACAAAGTTTAATGAGCTTATCATATTTTTCCGTTGCAGTTTCACATCCGAGTAGTATCCGTAGCTTAGTGGTTAGGTGCGTTGCTTAGCAGAACGTCGTGGGTTCAGGTCCCACCTGTGCCCATGGTATTTATTCCATTTTTCACGGGCACTGCCTCTTGCGAAGAATTGACAAAACTTCCAAGATTATAATCTGTCATGAAAAAGTGCTTCTCAACTTTGCCGTTCGAAATCGGCGTAAGTTCCCTCAATTCTTCAGACGCACCTAGAGAATTTTTGATGAGAGTAAGCCACTTAGGTCTTTGCTCTTTAAGAGCTGTCGCGCCACTCTATTAATTAGTTCCAAAGAGGAGGGATGTGAATCTGGAAACAAATATGAGAAGCTAAGGGTACTATCGTCAGCGAAACAATTTATTGGATTAGACGTAACAGGCAAGAGATGATTAATGAAAATGATTAAGAGGGTCAGAGACAAAACGGAGCCCTGGGGCACACCAGCATTTATATTGTGAGTTTCAGACTTGAAGCCGCCCAATACAACTTGTATTGAACGGTTCGAAAGAAAGTTTCTAATCGAACAAAGAATGGATTCTTCGAAACCGAAAGCACGCAATTTCGATAAAAAAAAGAGTAAGATGCCAGACTTTATCAAATGCCTTTGAAATATCAAGTGCAACACTCTTACTTTCTCCAAAACGATGTAAAGATTTGTTCCACTATTCGGTGAGATAAACCATCAGGAAATGCAAAATGTCTATTGGACAAGGTTCAGCGAGTATTAGTCGTTCAACGTTTAAACAACGCAACCTTGGAATCCTATTTCATGCATCTTCTTTTTTCAAGTTATGGGCCTGCTATATGCAAAAATGACGTGTGTGCAAAAAACTTGTGAGTACAAAATTTAACAAGGAATTTGTTGTTTTGTTCTCCATGATTCTCATCGCTTCGAGTACCCGAATTTTTATATTACAAGAAAGACAGTGGGTTACAAGGATGATAATAAAATAATAAAATGTATGAAATTTGGATCTCCTAAATTCTTACGAATACATAGGGTGATATGAATAAAACAGAGCACCTACTTCAGAGCAGGCTCTCAGAGTAGCTGCTCAATAAGAAAGAACGTGCTCCGTGCTTTCAATAATCACACGTTCTCGGGTTCATCATTTATTGAACGAGTTTTTTTTTCTAGAGTATCTGGATTTTGATATGGAGTTAAAAGCCAGGGAGTAAGTCCGTATCCTGAATCACCGAGTAGGAAGGCACTAGCTTCATTCAATAGCATTATTTTAAATACAAGAGAGTTTTTCAAAATTCGTGAATCGTGCACTGGTTCACGCTAAGAAAGGTCAACACTTGTAAATTCTTCCTTGGCATTGCATGTTGCCTGAACATTTATGCTGTGGAATCCTTTTTTATTGACGTATTCGTCTCCATGAAGAACAGGTTTCAGTATGGTTATGTGCGTGCAATCAAATACGCCTATTGCAGAGGGAAAATTATATTTTGCCTGCCATTCTCTTTTTTCACTGTGCAGTTCTTCAACACTTGTGGGGAATTTGATCCAGATGTTTGCCTTTTCTTTGATTGCCGCACAAACAATGGATACGGTCTTAGACACCGTAGACTGGTGAACATTAATAAATATCTTCCGCAACTCCACTTTGAAAGCCAGGATCTCCTAGGTATCGTAGGAAAATTCTTATTTTTTGATTGTTTGTCAATGCACCACCTCTTTGCCGATAACCATCTTCATAACCTTCCCTTCTTCTTTTATAAAATTTCCGTTTTCGATTGAAAATTGGCATGAATTCCGCCATTGAAGAAAAAGAGAACATTTTTTATGAACGTTCAGCAAGCAAATGAGCTATCTCACATATACGCAGCAGCTGCTTCTATTGATGGAGTACCTGCTTCGGTTTATTCATATCATTCATTGGAGCAGGTGCTCAAATTTGAGGAGGTGCTCATCGAACATGGAGATGCTCAATCGTTGAGCACCTTCTCCAGTATTTTATTCATATCAAATGAAGCACCTACTCCGAAAAGCTGAGTTTTGAGCAGGTACTTCTTTTTATTCATATCACTGATAATTTAGCTGTCCCAGCTCACAAATCATACAAACTGAATTGGACGAGTGTACAGGAACCAATTTGCTCAAATTTGGGCACAATTCTCCCGACTGACACATTTGATCGACATTGAACGAACATTTTTCGCCCCATTCCACACACCGAAAATCATCATTGCTTGCCACTCAGTAAAAGGAAGCTTCTTAAATCTTAGACTGGTTTGCTTCAGTAAGGTAACAGCTAGAGCCAATAGTAGATTCTAGTTTCCTGCGAAAGAAGAAGAAGAAATCATTTGGAACAAAAGAACTTATTACGCTATCACATTTTTTACCAAAAGCAAATGTGAATTAAAAGAGAGTAAACACTTATTCCTGAGACAAGTCAGTTGTATAGGTAACAAAGGGCGAAAAAATTCAAGGGAAACTCGTTACTGTGATATTTTTAGGAATTCAAATCGATTTTCATGGAAATAATAGCACAATCTGCTTATGTTTGTACCTACTTGTACATTCTATTCAATGCAAATATAATTTCACTCAACCATTTGACCTTTAACACATTTCCCCAGAGTATCCAATAATAATTGTATTTAAATTATATTCCCTCTCCACTGATTGATATTTTTATCATATCAACACAGGAAGCTGCTACATACTCCCTTTAATAGCTTGAGTAATCAAAACAGTATTTATTTTCCTCAAAATGACATTATACATACCTGATATGCAAAAAGCCCTGAAATGATTTACCTCCATTCGATCAAAAGCAAACAACAACAAAAAAGCACAAAATATCACCATCCTATGTTCATGTAGAGGAGCTACCCTACACAAACAAACACAAACCTCTGTTGGATTTATTTTTAACTTCGCTCTTTTACTTGTCCTTACTCCATTGAATCGAATCGAACCGAACCACCATCATCGATTATATACCTTAGCCCGGAGCTCAATTGCATTGTTGTTCAATACCAATTCCTTTCTACCTTCAAAACTTTATGTACAGACATCGATAGCAGTTTGTTCAAGTCGATTATTTATGTCGACATATTTTTTTTCATTACAACAAAATTAATCGTTCGAAGGACATTGCATGGAACGAACGACAAAATATCACAAAATGCAATTTAAAATTGATTTTTTGCAAGGAAGACGAAAAATGTGGAAAATATGCTGAAAAGACATTATTTCTCTTGTGTCCTTTGTATGGGGGGGCAAGAGTGTCCACAGAAGTCGAAAAAAAGAGTATTTAAATAAACGAACACAATTGATTTCTAATGCGATCGCTTAAGATGAACAAAAAATAGCAATTTCCTAATCGTAACTGATGGCGGAAGAAAGCTTTTAATGTATCGAAAATCGGATTTTATACAAATAAGTATTTTTTCAATTAAGGAAAGTTGTGTGGGGGGACGGGATTTTAAGAGGTTTGCGTTTAAAATAAAAAAAAAATTCATTACAAGGAGATTAAGAGGAATTTTCTCATCATCATTACAGGAGCAGCTGAAGTTTTTTCCGTCATCTTTGCTCCAACAAGGGATATGGTAAGGGCAGGCAGATTAGCAGCCAGAGCCATCTTTACGAATGGTGCTATAAAGTAGGTAATTTCCGCGTTGGCTTTTAATAGCTCAAGGTTTATTTTTGTCTTGACAGCTGATTTCCTTGCTTATTATCATATGGGTCACCCTCTGCTACCTTATAAACAGTATTCTTTTCCAGGCTTCCGCTAGCTCTGGTTGTTCTTGCATTAGCTGTTCCAAAACTCAAGTTTCACGCATTTACCAAAGGTGAATTCTGTTCGAAGACTACGCATAGTTCGCAAGCAAATGACTCAACAGTTTAAGGCGTATGAATATTTGTTTTGTAAAAGCATCGTAGTTTGATCATTGGATCAGTTTTTCTGACGAAATTTCATCTGCCAAAAGAATTTCATAATCTAGGGTTAGAAACACACTAGTACCCAGTATTATCGAGGAACCAGAATGAATCTGAAGAGAGTTAGAGATTTAGTGGCTTCAAATAGATGTCTCTTAACATTTTTTTTTTTGAGAACCCTTAATACCTGAAAAAAAGGAGATCCTCTGAATTGCGCCAACTACCAGAGGAATCAGTCTACTTAACATCGCCTACAAGAACCTCTCTGCCGTAATATGTGAACGTTTGCAGCCTTTCGTCAATAATCTGATTGGTCCTTATCAATGTGGCTTCAGGCCAGGAAAGTCAACCATCAACCAACTTTTTACGTTGCGGCAGATCCTGGAAAAACCCTATGAACTCCAAATCGATACCCACCACCTTTTCATCGATTTTAAGGTCGCGTATAACAGCAACTACAAAGAAGAACTGTGTAAGGCTATGTCTAGTTTTGGCATCCCTGCCAAGCTCGTTCGCTTAAGCAAAATGACGATGGAGAACTCACGCTGCTTCATGAAGGTTGGCAACGAGCTTACAGAATCTTTCGACGTCAAAAAAGGATTCAGACAAGGCGATGCACTGTCGTGCGATTACTATAACATCGTTCTTGAGAAGATAGTGCAAAACTCCCCCGTCAACACCAGAGGCACAATCTTCAAAAAAATCTCTTCAACTTCTACCGTACGCCGATGATATTGCTATAATGGGAAGAACACAGCGTGATGTCAATGACGCCTTTGTGAGAATTGAGACAGAAGCGGCAAAAATGGGTTTAGCGGTAAATGATGGAAAACGAAGTATATGCTGTCTTCGAGGAAGGACACCGAATACCGACTAGGCACGGCCAGAACGTCACAATAGACGCATACAACTTCGAGGTAGTAGAGGAGTTTGTCTATCTAGGCTCCGCTATAAACACGGGCAATATCAACAGCGCCGAGATCAGACGAAGAATAACTCTTGCTAATCACTGTTTCTTTGGCCTAAGAAAGCAATTGAGTGGAAAAGCCCTCTCTCGAGCAACTAAGGTGAAATTGTACAACACACTCATCATCCCAGTCCTGCTGTATGGTGCAGAAGCAAGTACCTTGACAAAATCAGATGAACATGCATTAGGCTGTGTCGAGAGGAAAGTTCTTCGGGTCATCTTTAGCCCCGTGTGCATTGGAGGAGAATGTCGAAGAAGATATAACAGCGAACTTTACGGGTTGTACAACGACATGGACCTAGCCAGAAGGCTCAAGGTCCAGAAACTCAGATTGCTCGGTCATATAGAACGGATTGATACTAATGCTACGGCCCGAAAAGCCTTCGACACTATTCCCGAGGGACGTAGGAGGAGACATAGACCGCGACTCAGGTGGCGAACTCAATTGGAAGAGAACCTCAATCAACTTGGAGTGCAAAACTGGAGACAGCTAGCAAGAGACCAAATTGGCTGGCGGAAACTGTTGATTGAGGCCCAAGTCCTCAACGGACCGTAGTGCCACCTTAAGTAAGTAAGTACTTTATATACCATTTATGCAAGATATCTAGAAAGGATTCAAACAATTTACTCCTAAGACAGCACCCCAAAGTCTAGTCTTAAAGCATGTGCTACGGCAAAACCAGCCGAAACGTGCTGTCAAGTATAGTGATACCTTCTTTAGCCATACTACGCGAATGTGAAGTGCCTTAAACTGTTTGGTCCTATGCCTTTTATCTCTTTTATGCTAGTCGGTGCAACCGATTAGGCAGGGATAGAGTGTTCAGACGAACTAGAAGTTCGAAAAGACCACTAAGACAGACTGACAGCATAAACCTCTCTTAAAACTTTCTTTAATGCTTTTGAACCTTGTGCTTAGCATCCCTCAACTGAAGTATGTCAGAAAGTTTAACATTTACCGCAAATCAAAAAATTATGTAGGTACATATTTCAACGTTCTTCTTTAACAAATGCCTCTTAAAACACGACAACGTTAACGACCTATCGTTGACATCGACGAACTCTCCAATTAATTCTGAGATTTACGAAAAATCCTTAATAGCAATTTCCAATCATAAAATATTCAAGCCATTAAGCAATAAGTCAAAGGTTCATAATCCTCTTCCTCCCATGTTTTTTTTTATCTTTCGTGCTCCCTCTTCTGTATCTCTCATGAACACACTCTGCATTTTCTCTTCAAAGACAAAAAAGAGACAACAAAATAAAACTCTCTAATCTGTGCTCTGTTCAGAAAGTCGATTACATAACAACCACCTTGTGGAAAAGTAAGTAAATGCAGTAATTTTCTAATTCCATCAAAAGGTAGTTTTCCCAAGGACTTATGCTACTAAGACCCAAGAGTAATTATTTTCCAAAAATTAAATTGACTTAATTTTGTCATTTTCTTCTATCTCCTCCAGTCGGTGCTGCTATAAATCTTAATGAAATCCTCCTTAATAGACTAAATAGGAGGATATAGAAAATCCTGAAAATTGAAGAGGAAAATGTGTACCTATCTACAAAAAAAAATAAGAGAATTTATTCATCTTCATGTTTTAAGCATTCATCCATCAAAAACTACTACACAACTAAATAGGGCGGCTGTTACGACAATAAAAAAAAAAATGCTCGTAAAAATCACAAGAAAAAAATATGAAAAACGACAAAATTAGAGAAAATTGATGTCAGATATAAAAAATTCAAAATAGGAATTTTCCGCCTGCCCTTCGATGAAAAGCAGTAAAACCTAAACGATCGCATAAATGTAAAAATAAATATACATCCTTGTGAGTGTGTTTGTGTTGTGCCAGGTACACAGAAATAAGTTTCAATTACAACAACAGACAAGCAGAGACAATAGGATATATTGTGTACACCTCAAGCCCGTGTGAACTTTGACATTTTGCTTCCAACTCTGTGGCCTTTTATAGCACTCGCGGGACGACAAATATATACATATAGGTACGAGGACGAAATTGGAAACAGGATACAAAACGAAAGAAGAAAAAAGCTACTGTCAGTGACAGTCAGACTGTCACCTCTACAATGAATACATTTTTTTGTATTTTTATATTTTTTTCTTCTTACACCAATATTTGTTGGTATTGGTGGACTTGGTGGTAGTGCGCAGGATCTCTCGTCGTGCCCCATTTTCGGCCTTTTCGGGGGGATTGAGATTGTTGAGTTGGAGTCATTCGCTCTCGATGGCTTGCTCCATATTATTATTTTACTATCCTAGATATTACGTCATGGATTTATGGCTCTTTGCCTAGGACAGTGGGGTGGAAAAACTCATATAGCTAAGGGTGTCAAAAATTGATTTCAAACTTGTATCCATTCCGAAACACGAACAAGCCTCGGCTAGATATGTACATGATGATAAAGGACAAGACATTTTTTATCTGCCTGAAGCAACTACCGGAAGCTTGATAGTTTTTTTCTGTTCCTTCTTCAAAAGTTGAATTTTGTAAGCTCTTAGACAAAACAACCATAAATCGAAATGAAAATCAAACATCACATAGAATAACCCATAACACCACTGGTTTGCGCTTCTTAAAGGGTTTCCCTTACATTTCAACGGCAATTACACGACTCATCAACAGCTTTTAAGAACTCTCTTACAGATCAGAACTGGCGTTTTAGGCTTATGTATGGTAGAACGACTTTCCAAGTTCCTTAAATACTATGTGATGTTTAATGCACTTGACCTTATACATAATCCAAAATTATTTTATGAATTCATAAATAGTAAAAAAGAGATATGTGATAGTTACCACTCAGTTTTAATGTTTGACGAAATAACTTCTGTGGATTCTTCTACTGTTTCTAACCTTTTTGCCAAATTTTTTAGTAGTACCTTTTCCAGTTATAATTTTGACATAGACCATAGTTTTTCCATTGTATGAATGACTGTGCTGAAACTTCTTTAACTTCAATTAACATTGACATAAGTTCGGTAACAGACAGGATAAAAACTCTCAAAGATGATTACTCTGCCAGCCCTGATGATATCCCACCTATAGCTTTGAAAAAGGGTGTTGATAGTCTTGCCGTTCATCTTACTATTCTTTTCCAACAACCAATTTCTATTGGTATCTTCCCTAAGTTATGGAAGGAATCTTTTATTATTCTTACTTACTTACTTAAGGTGGCGCTACAGTCCGTTGTGGACTTGGGCATCAATCAACAGTCTCCGCCAGCTAGCTCGGTCCTTAGCTAGTCGTCTCCAGTTTTGCACTCCAAGTTGATTGAGGTTCTCTTCCACTTGAGTGCGCCACCTGAGTCGCGGTCTTCCTCTCCTCCTACGTCCTTCGGGAATAGTGTCGAAGGCTTTCCGGGCCGGAGCATTGGTGTCCATTCGCTCTAAATGACCGAGCCATCTGAGTCTCTGGACCTTGACCCTTCTGGCTAGGTCCATGTCGTTGTACAACCCGTAAAGTTCGCTGTTGTATCTTCTTCGCCATTCGACGTCGGACGGCTACAATCGCAAGAGATCGCCAGATCCTTCTCTGATCGAGTGGCAAGTAACCTCTAAAGGAGTCCTATGCCACCAACATCAAGTATCGAAGACCAGTGGCAACATTGCCAAAGAGCAGTTAGAGATGCCGCCTCCAATGTGCTGGGTTTCACACAGCCACCAAAACGAAACCCCTGGTTTGACGAAGAATGCAGGCAGGCCCATGCAGCCAAGCAGGAGGCATACGAAGCGGCGCTGCATAGAAAGACAAGAGCTGCTCGTGAGCTTTACGAGCAAAAGAGGAGAGAGGAACGCCGGCTTCTGGGGAGGAAAAAGAGAGAGCATGAGAAGCGTCAGATCGAGGATGTTGAGATAGCCAACAGCAGAAATGAAGTTCGGAGGTTTTACCGAAAGGTTAAACAGCTGGCTCAAGGTCATCGAGCAAGAACCGATGCCTGCAGAGATAAACAAGGGAACATCATAGTAGAATCGCAGTCAATGCTGGGGATTTAGAAAAACTACTTCTGTAGTCTGTGTAACGGCGGCGACGAACAAAACACCGCCGTCAGACAGGAGCCTTTCATCGGACACCATGATAGCCAACAATTCCGTGAACCCAACCTAGAAGAAGTGAAAACCGGCTGAAATCCAACAAAGCCGCTGGAGCAGATGAACTAGCTGCCGAGCTGTTCAAAACAGCAGGCGACGAGCTAGATAGGAGCATGCACCAAATCATCTGTAAGATATGGTCAGAGGAATGCATGCCCGATGAATGGAACCTCAGCATTGTTTGCCCGATCCTGAAAAAGGGAGATCCTCTCAACTGCGCCAACTATAGAGGAATAAGTCCTCTAAACATCGCCTACAAGATCCTCTCTGACGTAATATGTGAACGTCTGAAGCCTTTCGTCAACAATCTGGTTGGGCCTTATCAATCGACCAAATTTTCACTTTGCGGCAGATCCTGGAAAAGACCTATGAACTCCAAATCGATACCCACCACCTTTTCATCGATTTTAAGGCCGCGTATAACAGCATCTACAGAGACGAACTGTACAAAGCTATGGCTTGTTTTGGCTTCCCTGCCAAGCTCGTTCGCTTGTGCAAAATGACGCTGGAGAACTCACGCTGCACCATCAAGATTGGCAACGAGCTTACGGAATCTTTCCATGTCTAAAAAAGATTCAGAAAAGGCGATGCACTGTCGAGCGATTTCTTTAACATCGTTCTTGAGAAGATAGTGCAGAACTCCAACGTCAACACCAGAGGCACTATCTTCCAAAAATCTGTTCAACTTCTCGCGTACGCCGATGATATTGATATAATGGGAAGAACACAGCGTGATGTCAATGGCGCCTTTGTGAGAATTGAGGCAGAAGCGGCAAATATGGGTTAAGCGGTAAATGAGGGAAATACGAAGTATATGCTGTCTTCGGAGAAGGACACCCAACACCGACGACCGACGGCTCGGACAGAACGTCACAATAGACGCATGCAACTTCGAGGTAGTAGAGGAGTTTGTCTACCTCGGCTCCGCTATAAACACGGGCAATAATACCAGCGCCGAGATCAGACGAAGAATAACTCTTGCTAATCGCTGTTTCTTTGGGCTAAGAAAGCAATTGAGTTGAAAAGCCCTCTCTCGAGCAGCTTTTATTATTCCAATCCACTAAAAAGGCCCATAAAACAACATTTCGAACTATAGACCAATTGCAAAACTTCCTTGCATTCCTTAATTATTTAAAAGCGTAATTACGAATACATGTTCTTCCATTCCAGACAAATTTTTTCTACTAGTCAGCATGGATTTCTTAAGGGACGACCTACAACTACTTATCTAGTTGACTTTACTTCTTTTTTTCTTTGTGCTTTGAAAGAAGGTAATGAAGTTGACTCCATCGCTACAGACTTCAGTAAGGCTTTTGACAAGATATCACATAACCTTATTCTTTTTAAACTTGACAAGCTTAAGTTTAAAGATATTTTCAACCCTTGGATAAATTCCTACCTCTCCAATCGAAATCAGATATCATGTTTCTGGTGTTCCTCAAGGTAGCCACCTCGGTCCAATTCCTTTTGCCTTAGGAATAAATGACGTCGATCAAATATTTCACATTCACAACTCGTTACGTTAATGACAAGAAAATCTATAAAAAGATATCTTCCCTTGAGGATGCACAGTTACTACAGAACGATCTTAACAAATTCTTTATATGGTGTAAGCAAATCTGTTGGAGCTTAATATTAACAAATGTCAAGCTATAACTTTCTCCAGAAAGTGGCCTTCATTGCCCCAAAGATCTTACTTTCTTGACATCCAACTTATCCCTGTTAGTAGGAGAGCCGCTGAAGGGCGACCTTCACCCAACTGTTAACCGGCTGAAACTTTTTTTTTGTGAAATTTAGTTTGAAAAGATATATGAATATGATAGCTTGCCTAACGAAAAGTGTGCCAGGCTATATTAAATTTAACTTTATTTTAATCAATTACTAACTCCTCCTTCACCCATACATTAAAATAAAACGTTGTGCCACATAGCCATATGTGTAAGTGGGCTTGAGACAAGAAAAAAATTGTATACTAGAGGGGGGCCTATTCTTCCGTTTAGCCAGGAGGGGCAGTTTTCTGAAAAATTGGCTAATTTTTTTCTAAAAAATATTAAAATTCAACGACTTCATCTACAACAACGTGTTATACCTTTCTGCAAAGCCAAAAACATAGGCTTTCATTTTGTATTTAAATTTATTTGTTTTAAATAATAGTTTTAGAAAAAATAATTTTCAAACTCAAAATTTTTTTGACGGGGAGGACCGATTTGCCTTCTTATCCGGGGGGAGATCATATGTTAAAAAAAGAACAGAGTTCGGGTGAATGTGTATACCGATACACCGTGTTGCAAAATAAAATTACATACCCACTTCCTCCTCAATCATTAACTAATTTTATTTCAAT
>CAKKXW010000005.1:9764586-9798652 GCA_920937365.1 Sphaerophoria rueppellii
TTTAAATACAAAATGAAAGCCTAAGTTTTTGGCTTTGCAGAAAGGTATAACACGTTGTTGTAGATGAAGCCGTTGATTTTTAATATTTTTTTTTAAAATAAGCCAATTTTTCAGAAAACTGCCCCTCCTGGCTAAACGGGGGGAATAGGCCCCCCTCTCCCATACAATTTTTTTCTTGTCTCAAGCCCACTTACACATATGGCTATGTGGCACAACGTTTTATTTTAACATATGGGTGAAGGAGGAGTTAGTAATTGATTAAAATATAAAGTCAAATTTAATATAGCCTGGCACACTTTTCGTTAGGCAAGCTATCATATTCACATATGTTTTCAAACTAAATTTCATAAGAAAAAGTTTCAGCCGGTTAACAGTTGGGTGAAGGTCGCCCTTCAGCGGCTCTTAGACTATGTAGTTTATTCTATTAATGATCTAGGACTGCTCTACTGCTCTGTGATACTCAATTCAACTTTACTTAGCATATCGATTCAATCATCAACAAGGCTAACTCTACTTTGGGGTTTATCAAGCGATGGTCTAAGGAATTTAATGATCCATACGTGACAAATTCTTTGTATATGACCTTTGTTCGACCACTTCTTGAATACTCCTCCCAGGTCTGTTGTCTTTATTATCAAGTACACATTAAGCGTATTGAAGCCGTTCAGCGCCGTATCATTTTATTTGCATTACATGGTTAAGGTTGGGTTGATCCTCTTGACATCCCTCCTTAGGGAATCGTCTTAAATTACTTGGCATGCAATCTTTATACGAAGGGACAACGCTGACATTATTTCTATGCACCAGCTTTTAACTGGATCTTCTGACTGCCCAGACTTGCTCTCAAGGACATCTCCCTTCATAAATCCTCGTAGATTCAGGTCTATCCCCTTATTTTGAACCCGTTTCCACAGAACTGACTAAGGTTTTAACGAACCATTGACTAGAATGATGATAAAAGCCAATAACTCACCTCACTTTGACCTTAATGTGTCTTAAATCACCCTGAAGAACCTATTAATAAATTAAACCCCCAAATACTCTCCTGACCTTATATTACATATTTTGTCTTCTTGTTTAGTTTTTGAGGCTTGAATTCAGTGTTTAATAAAATGCAAAATTCATAAATTATGAAGAGCCCAGCTAAATCGACTCATTTGTTAGATGAGGCTCTTTAACGGTCCAAACTCTAGCTCAAACTTTGGTTATAAAGTAACATAGATTTGTATGGACTCCCCGGACGCAATTTTCACGATTTCCAACCTTCAATTTCAATAATTGGCTAATGATTATCTCCCAATAGACAACAAACATACTACCTCCTGACAAAAAATGTTCAACCATTTATCTTCATCCAACATCTACCAGTCTAAATGCAAAATCTCTAAACAAATTACAACATTTCCATCAATCACTACAAAATAAAGCCACAAATGTGGCTGTGGTTGCACTTAACATATGCAAATTGCACAACAAAGCAATTATCATCCGCAGAACCTTCAAACATGAACCAAACAAAATGCTCCAAAAGTAACACATTCATATTATTTTAACGCTCTCTGGTCTACAGGGCAGGCACCCAAAACATTCGAACCACTGCCTCTGCCTGACTAACTGCAGTGGGCACTTCACAAATTATAAGTTCATTGATAGATTTGTTTCAAACAAACAACTTTTTGTATATTTTTCCATCTGACGCTGACAGTCATCAGTTTTTCTTTCTGTTGTGAGATTGGTGTGAAATGTGAATTGTTGGATGTGATTGTGATCTGCGATCAATCTGCGTCACTCCAAGGTGCAAAATAATTATTGGACTGAAAAAAAAAAAAAAAACAAGAATCACTCTATCGAATGGAGTGAGTACAAGTGTTCTCTGTTAAAGGAAGTGATTGACATTTCATGTGGAATTGTATTTATTTTCAACTTGTCAGAAAAATTGAATGTTGAACTGGACTTGACAATAGAGTCATTTTGTATGTTTTGATTGGATTTTTCCTAAAATTTGCTTGTGCTTTGTTACAGTTGATTGGAAACGAATTTTGAACCGAAATACTTGATGGGATATTTTTTTTTAAATCTTTTTTGACTTGATTCAATTTCAACTTTTAAAAAGTTCTAGGTACAACAAGCTTACTGTTGATTTCAAAATGAAGAACACCAAAAAATTGTTATTTTATAATCACGCAGGAGTTGCAGGAGCCTTTTGATGATAATGGACACAGCGCGGGCTTAAGAAAAGCGGGGAAGGATTCGATATGAGTTTTGAACGTCTAGTCATTGTAATGTAATGAAAAAGTCATATAATTGCACATTCGAGTGTATTGAATTTATTTACTTAACTGCAAGTGCTCTGGGCTCGACATTGATAATGAGCTGACAAGCATACCTTGACGCACGGGTATTGGGGTTGACATTTTATACTGGGACGGAAAATGCAGCTAGATATTTTTCTGGATCATTGCCCGTGAAAATAACCATAGAAGATTAAGACAATGTAAGGTTTCATCGATGAGTTCTTAATGCTCTTTTCTGAGCACTTATCCAAGTATGGGAGTTGTAGAGAACAGTCAGATCAGAGGGTGTACACAATTTTACACTTACACTTACACTTTTGAAAGAAGACAAATTCTGAGACTTCTGAGAGTTCCTCAATACCGTTGAAGAATTCTTTACCTAATTACCTAAGTGGAGTGCTCTTTTCCTAGCCAAGGCCGGGTAATGGCCTGGTCCTCACAGCTACGGCAGAAAAAGTTATGTGGTATACCCAATTTTGCCGCATGCTGCTCTATGGCCCTGTGCAGGTAGCAACAATCTTGGCTATGTCATGCCCTGGTTTCGAACTTAAATTGACTGATTTTGGTTTGTTGTAGGCGGGTCAGATTTTCCTAGATATGGCGCAACTATTCCACGTATGATTTGCTTCTGATGTGTATTTGGTCGGGATATAGCCCTTCACAACTCCAAGAGAAGCATATACTCTCACTGCCAGGCTGATCCTTGCCTAGCTAGCTTATCTGCCTTCTCATTTCCCTCATAGCCCTTATGGCCCGGTATCCAAATTAGAGTAACGCTCAAATCAAGTTCCTTAAGGCCCTTTTTGCATTGCTGGACCAGTTTAGAATATGATAAAGCTGAATCAATGGCTTAAATAGCTGCCTGACTGTCTGTTAGTATAGCTACATTTGGGTTCTGTTGAATATTTTTAAGGGCTCTACAAGCTTCCCTTATAGCTAACAATTCTGCCTGGAATACAATGGCAAAATCGGGAAGTCTATAGGATTTTGAGATCTTAAGAGATTCACAGAAGAAACCTGCACCTACACCGCATTCCATCTTTGAACCATCCATGAAGATAGTTGTCTCGAAGTCTGCCGTCAGATCACCTTCCTCCCAGTCGATTCTTGACGGGAACAAGACTCTAAACTTCTTTGAGGTTTTTAGGGTAGGAATGCAGTAATCGGTGATTGTATATAGGATTTCAGATGGTATCAGGCTGGTTTGGTTACAGTGCCTGTAGGATCTGGTTTTCCAGCAGCCTATTTCTTTTAGTCTCAAGATACTGCAGGAAACCCGATATTTTATAAAGAGGTCAAACGAAAGAAGGTCCAGGATGACGTTAAGTGCATCTGTTCCCTATTTCTCTGCACCTTTGTTAGTTTGTTTACTATGTTAGCTTCGCTGAGAGCGGGCCACCACACAATGGATCCGTAAACAAGTATCGGTCTTACAACCGCTGTGTACGTCCACCTGATCTTTTTTTCTGGAGGCCCCGCATTTTACCGAAGGTTTTGTTGCAGGCGTAGAAGGCCACGCACGCCTTTCTCACCCGTTCTTCGATGTTGAGTTTCTAGGTTAATTTGGTGTCTCGTATTACGTCCAGATATTTGGCACTGGAAAACAGTGACACTGGCAAAAACGTTATATTGCTTTAACAACAGGACCAGCACTGGACCTTTCGACCTTTGGATCTTGGCATAAAAAAAACTCTGCGGCTTCTAAGGAATTGAAAGAGAGAGCTGACGTCAGTCAGTTGATATACTGTCATCAAGAAAAAAATTTCCCAGACGGATGTCTTTCTGTTAGAGAAAATTGGACTCTTTCTATTTCCTCTTAACAAGTTTCCGTAGATCTCATTTTAGGCAGTTTTCTTTTATGACATTAATTGAATAGAGCTTGGTATTCCGCCTTTGTTATTCCTTTCTGTTAAGCTAACGATGAAAATTGCCCGGAATCCAAGGAATTGATGAATTCTCAGTGATTTCAATTGATCATCCTCCATCAGAAATATTCATTAACGAAAAAAGAAAATAGTCGAATAACCTAATGAAGCTTGACCTCCTTTTTTCTGTTATAACATGTCCTCGTACTTCAATTTGTCCTGATGGTGCATAATCTAATTTAAATTCTATTTAAAAAGTCTCTCCATTAAGATTCTTATTTCTGTACATTTTGTTAATTTTGCACAAAATTAATTCTTCCAGTCTCAGCACGAGATTTGAGGAAATTGCCAAATTATTACCCAACCATTTGTACTACGGAAAAGAAACACGAACATCCCTCCATGTAACTGAAATTTAATAACTTAAGATTTTTTTTGCAGTGTCCCCCCAACATATGGTCAGAAGGTATCATTTTTTTTCCATTTCAATTCTTCGTCGCTCTAATGGTCGTTACAGCGTGTAGGGATAATTTGGGTTGCTTTTCTGACATTGATTTTATTTTTCCTTTTTTCCTGCTTTCTAACCCCTGCTGTGGGGTAGAAGGTGAATTTGTGATGATGACAAGTACAAAATTTATGGAGGGATAATTCGCTCGTATTTTATTTTTTAACAGGTCAAATTTATGGTTTCACATTTTTTTTTGGAGCCCTATTTTCTCGTGACCTATTTGTGTGTGGGATGTTAAGCTCCAATGTGGGTAGCGAGGGCTACTGGTATTTGTAATATGGATTAATTGTTCATTCGGCGCTTAATTCCGGCCACAGGATTAAAGTTGAAAATCGGTTTTGTAAAAGGGAAAAATAAGAAATATATAAAAAGGCAGATTTGTGAGTGTTTTACGGATTATCCTGTCCGTCAGAGGGAGTATGTTGTTGTTGTTCAAGGCACTTACTATGTTCTTCTTTTTGAAACGTAGGAACTTAAGGGTTCTGGTCATTATCAACCCATAAAAATTAAGTATTTTTTGAATACACGTATTGAATGGAATTTTTAAATTTGATTGAAGAGAAAACTTTGCCTTTTTTAATTTTTCATTTTCAAGGACTTAAAGGAATCAAACCTTTCAAAGACATTTACATATATTTTTAAACTTTCTAACAGAGAATTTTTTTTGTTTTTGTTTCGCAACTTTCTGAAGGAAAGTAAGGAAAGGAAAGAAAGGAAAAAATTCGATTTCTGAATTTTCATAAGCACACTCGACCGAGAAATCTTATAAACATTTTGTCTTATTTCACGTTCTATCTCCTCTTTTTTCTATTGATTCCTTGGAAATTGCATGCATGACCGAATAAAGAAATGAATTAAAGATGATTGAAAAATCGTCATATTGACTCTGCCACAATTCGCTGTAGAAGAATTCCTTTCAGTATCACATCCTTTGAGCTGGATGGCATCCTTCTTTTCCTTTATTTTTGCTTTATGATTGAACTCTGTTGAGAATTGACCTACTACATAGATTTGCTTATTGAAAAATCACATCTGTTGCGACGCAAGGCACGTACACGTTTGAAATACTGAAACCAAGAACACTGTTCCCCGTTTTAAGACTTGAAAACATAGTTCGAGTGCTTTTCGTGCACTTCTTAGATCATCACTTTTCGGTATCATGATCTGACGAATGAAAATTTTTAAGCTGTGAAATTTGTGCATTATTGTAGAACAAGACATCAAAGAACTAGCATTTTTCTCTACGGCGCCATTTGTGTTCGATATCCGGTCTCAGCTTTAGGTTAGGTTAGGTCGAAGTGGCTGTCTAGATGTTACTGATTCACTTAGACCTTAGACTTTAGAGGCAGTGCCCTGTTATGACTCCAATAATTGTAGAGCTTATATTTTGTCTGCTCAGGGAAATCAGGCCTTTTGACCCTTTCAGGTCCATGCTTGGCCATATTTGTTTGGTTGCTAGGCAGGTGGTACCCTGTGACCATCTAGCATTTGTTCATCCTAGAGCATATTGTTTGAGAAGATATTTGCATGTAGTAAGTGGTGTTCCTATGTTATGTCGTTGTCAAACAGCAGACAGAAGTGTTCCGTGTATGGCGAGCTCATCGGATTTGCATTTTCCCGGGGTGAGGTGAATATTCTACTGTTCCGTCATCTCGTTCAGAGAGTTTATGAAACAGACGCGAGAGATTTGAGAGCGGCTTGGCTGTCCGAGAAGATTTGTATATCCTTGCAAGATATAACGTTTTCTTTGATAAGCTGATTTGGGGGCACAGGATAGTGCCTCTTTAAACGCCATTAGTTCTGCCTGGAACACACAACATTGATTGGGAAGTCTATATGAAAGACTGAGATTCAGTTGTTTCGAATAGATAGCACTTGCAACACCGTAATCGGTCTTTGAACCGTCTGTATAGAAGTGAAGCGTATTGCCTTCCAGGGATCTCTTTTCTTTCATAAGAAGATCTTGAAGGGATCGAAACTTGGAAGCTATTATCGAATACCATTTTTGGGAGTGGTAAAGTCTTAGCGATCTGTGATAGAACTGAAGTTGTCTAAGATAGTAGTATGTCCAGTGTTGTTACTGACCCATTGAGAGGTGGCTGAGCCTTACGCATGAGTTAACTGCCACCATTTTAGAGAAGATGTCAAGAGGTGTTAGGTTTAAAAGCACTTCCAGGGCTGCGGTTGGTGTTGAGCGAAGTGCTCCTGTGGTGCACATACCTGCTGACCGCTGGAATTTGATAAGTTTATTTAGATTTACCATCTTGTCCGTGTCAGTGCGGTCCACCATAAGACAACTCCAAAAATGAGTATCGGTTTGATTACCGAAGTGTTTAGCCAATGTTTGGGGAGAAGCCCCATTTTGAGCCTACAGTATGCTTTTTTCACTCTTTCATCAACATTTGCCTTCCAATTAAGTTTTTTGTCTAAAATGAGGCCTAAATATTAAGCTTGGTCGGAAAAGCTTAAAGGTATTCCTTTAATCGTGGGTGGGTTAGTCTGAGGAATTTTGTACCTTCTCGAAAAGAGTACTAGTTATATATCTATGTATTTGAGGGAATATTCAATATTACGTACCAGCGAATAAAGTGCTGTTACTACTGATTTTCCCTTAGAGTATGCATGTTGAGCTGTGGAAATAAGACGTGGTTTCAAGTTATGTCTGATGTGAATTTCAATCAATCTTTCCAATGTTTTAAGAAGGAAGGATGATAGGCTGATTGGTAGATCTTAAAGGTAAACGTGAGAGGGTTTCCCTGCTTTACAAATGAAGACTCCTTTTGCCATTCTCCAGGCATCGGAATATATATCTCAGCCTTACACAGCCAGTCAGAATGATCTCCAATGGTGGAATGATCATTTCAGAGCATTTTTGTAATTCTGGTCCTGGAGATTTATACGAATCAAAGCTATCTATATCCCATTGCAGTTATTCCCGTGTTATTGGATCAACTAAATCGCTTGTAACGGTTTGAGACCCTAATGTTTAGTCGTTAAGCATATTAAAGCTATCTGGAAAGTGGGTATCTAATAACAGATTAAGAGATTCTTCATCTGTGGCGGTCCACGCGCCCGCTTCTGTCTTTAAAGCACTGGGAGTTGTTGGACTTTTTGAGATAATTTTTCTGAGTCTTGAGGCTTCTGAAGTATTTTCTACTTTTCCACAGAAGTTTCTTCAAGAAAACCTCTTGCTCTTCCTTAATTCTTTCTTATATTACTTAACAGCGTGTTTGTATAAGTCCCAGTCAGAGGGAGATCTAGCTTTGGAAACTTTTTTTTTTTAAACTTACCTATTCACAAGGAGTAAACTTATGTAGAAAATGTTATCCTCCGACTCAATAAGCAATTTTTTTGGCGTCTGATATTGGTGAACGCAAGATTTTCTATTTTATATTGAGTCGTTTCATGCTTGACTGGATACGATACCCAAATCGATTTCTTACTTTAACTCGAAATGTTTTTTTTTTTTTTTTTGACACCATCTGTTAAGTGTCTTGCTTATTCTTACCTCATTCAAAATTAACACGTCTTCAACTGAAAAGAGGTTTAAGTAATTATCATAAGCATTCAGAATTGTAGCTTGTATGTAGTTCAATTAGATAGATGCCGACACTTTTGAACGCACTTATGAAATTTTGAAGATCTTATTCTCTCGTGAGTTGGATACACTTGAGAGGCCACTCAAGGATTAGAATGGAAAATTTTGTTATTAACTTTTGAGGGCCCATGTGTATTGTGCACTTGAAAAATTGATATATAGGTACACACCTTTGATGGCAAAAAATTAATATTTGCTCTTGCCAAATAGGGTTGAAGAAGGATAAAGATCAATAAAATTTAGGATGAGGGAGTTAGGTTAAGGTTCTTGTTTGTTATTCAAGTAGAAGATAGAACACGGTTTTCACAAGGTTTTGAATAAATTGAAAAAAACTTCCCCCAGCTCACATATTTGGTAATAATCTTTTGATGTATGTTGTTCACCAATCGAACTCACTTTAAAAAGAGTAAAAGGGCATAGGCAGATTTTATATCTTATCCCTTGCATGCAGCATATGTTCCCTGAAGGTAACCAAAATATCGAAGCTCTGTGTAGAAGGACAGAAGCAAAATCAATCAAATTCCTCAACCCCATTCGAAGCTACTGAACTGTAATTTGAAATTTTCCCAGAATAGAACTCATCAAAGGCATTCTCGATTTATCTCTGGAATTTTCAATATTTCAACAATGGCCATTGAAAATATCCTTCTTCTTCAAAATTCCTTTCCAATACAACTTGTGGTTTAAATTTATGATTTCAAACAACTTGCAAGCGAATAGCCACAACACCGAGTGCTAAGAGAACCAATTGCAAGGATTTTCGATTAAATCGAAAGGAAAAGAGGTTTGTCTTGCAAATGAACACAAACTTTCCTAATTTGTGGCTGCGAATTTTATGCTTGTTTGCAGTCAGAGAAACTCAAGGATTACACAAACCGAAATAAAGCAGATGGAAAATATACAAGAAAGTGTGTTCTCTCTGCTTTCTGCCCAAATTAACCCAAAATTTATATTTATCTCAGAGTTTTGAGCTTCATTTCATAAATTACACAGACCAGTTAATTTATTTTTGGATTTATTTCGTTGTGAAATAGTTATTTTCAATTTGTCGGTACACTCGGGCGTATGTGGAACATTATTTTTTTCATTTTTTTCTTCTTTATAGAACGTGCTGAAGAGCTAAGCTCTGGGATTTGAAAACATCTTCACGGTACGGAATGTCCTTACAGGCAAAATATCCTGGAAATTTGTGTCAATAAACAAGACACATATTGATACAAGATAAAAAAAGTGCGAGAGAAGGGGAGAGGGATTGAAATCCACTTAAATCGATTCGAATCGATAGAAGGTTTTTTTTTTCGGTTTTACATGAGGGCAAAGTTTGAGGGTTCATGGATTCCAGAGGAGGAATCGGTCAATCGACGGATAGTAGATCTCGAGAGAAATTGCGTTACATAATGGAAAATGGGTAAATAGCAAGTTGGGTGGATTTGAAAGGAAAAGACAAACTTTAAGTAGTTTTGGAGGGTTTTGGGTTACAAAGAATTGTTTTTGATAAGAAGAAGAAAAACAGAATAGGGGAGGAACAAGATCAATAAAATTGTTTTTTCTTGTATTTATTTTGGGATCGAAAATATAAAGTGAATTTGGGGTTCTGTGAAGTAAGATGATAGGGAAAGTTGATTGATTTTATTTTTGTGTAAGCTCGAGCTTATGACGACTTTTTATTCGGTAAAAACAAAGACAAGTAACCAGAAGTTTGGGTGTGGAGCACCATATCAGGTCAGAGTTAATATTGGTCGCATTAAACTTCAGGACAACTTTTATGGGGGTCACAATCATGCGTTGGTTGTTCGAGAAGCAATTGATGGAACTGATGCTGTGATGTTCATGTGACTTTCCAAATGTTTTTGGCAGTTCCGGTGAAATCTTAGCTGCCATATCAGATTTATATGGACTGCTTGAGAATATACAAGCGTTCCATAGCTCAAGCCAAAAAACAAGGATGGCAAGAGTACTGTCAGTCTATCGAAAATATCAAAGATTCGGCCAGGCTTAGTAGCGTTTTATCGAAAGAACATGCGAACCCCTCATTTCTTAAAAAACCAGATGTAAGCTGGACAGCATCTCTAATGGAGACATTAGAGTTACTAATGAATGAACACTTTCCAGGTTTTACAGAAGAACCACCCGAATCTAAACTTTCAACATGCTAATCTCCATAGAGCATGTTAACACCCTTATTACTAGAGAAAATACAGTCTGGGCTATTAAAACTTTCTCGCCATACAAATCTCCAGGCCCTGATGGAATACTGCCTATAATGCTACAAAATCAGCTTGAATTATTAGTACCACGACTTGGAAGTATCTTTAAGGGTTGATAACTTAGTAAACCATGTCCCTATGTCTTGGTGTCAGGTAAATGTGGTTTTCTTACCTAAAATTGGTAAAAAAAAGGCATGGATCTGCTTAAGATTACAGACCTATAAGCCTTACATCCTTTCTACACAAAACCCTGGAGAGAATCGTAGAATCTCACATAAGGAGCAGTCTGAGTATCCCCTATCTAAGTCATAGCATGCCTACATGAGGGGTAGATCTACAGAGACTGCACTTTATGAGGTAGTAAGAACGTGGAAAACACGATCCATTTCAAGGAATATACCTTAGCTACCTTCTTAGACGTGGAAGGAGCTTTCAATAACTTCCTAACTGAATCCATCCCAAAATCACTTGCAGACTTTGGTGTTGAGGACTATATCAAAAAGTGGATAATATCCATGCTAAGTAAGGGGAGGATTCAATAAAAGTTGGGATATTCAATGTGTACTAAATATACCAACAGAGGAACACCCCAAGGAGGTGTACTGTCTCCTCTTTTATGGATTCTGGTCATGAACAACATTCTAGTGAAACTCGAGGGTAGTGGAGTGAAAGCGGTTACGTACGCCGATGATGTGGTCATTCTGGTACCAGGAAAATTTCCAATTGTGGTTAGCAAAAGCCCTAATATAGCTTTGAAGAAAGTAAGGACTTGGGACGCGAGCTGTGGACTAGGTGTTAAAAACAATAAAACCGAGTTGATGCTTTTCACCACCAAAATCAAAGCACCACCCTTTAATCTACCTCGGTTAAAAGGGCAAATATCTGGGCGTAATACTAGACACCAAATCAAACTGGAAGCTCAACATCGAAGAACGGGTGAAAAAGGCGTTGCGTGGCCTTCTACGCCTGCAACAAAACTTTCGTTAAAAAGTGGGGTCTCCAGTCAAAAATGATCAAGTGAACGTACACAGCGGTTGTAAGACCGATACTTGTTTACGGATCCATTGTGTGGTGGCCCGCTCGCAGCAAAACTTACATAGTAAACAAGCTTACAAAGGTGCAGAGAAATAGGGATATCAGGGGCAATCAGGTCCTGTCCAACAGATGCACTTAACGTCATCCTGGACCTTCTTCCGATTGACCTCTTTATTAAATATCAGGTGTCTTGCAGTATCTTGAGACTCAAAGAAATAGGCTGCTAGAAAACCAGATCCTACAGGCACTGCAACCAAATCAGCCTGATACAATCAGACATCCTATCTCCAACCACCGATTACTGCATCCCTACCCTAAACACCTCAAAGAAGTTTAGAGTCTTGTTCCCGTCAAGAATCGGCTGGGAGCAAGGTGATGTGGCGGAGGACTTCGACACAACTATCTTCACGAATGCGGGGTAGGTGCAGGTGTCTTCAGTGAATCTCTTAAGATTTCAAAATCCTATAGACTTCCCGATTTTGCCAGCGTATTCCAGGCAGAATTGCTAGCGATAAGGGAAGCTTGTAAAGCCCTTAGAAACATACGACAGAACCAAAATGTAGCTATACTAACAGACAGTCAGGCAGCTATTAAAGCCATAGATTCTGCTTTATCATCCTCTAAACTGGTCAAGCAATGCAAAGAGGCCCTCAAGGAACTTGATATGAGCGTCACTCTAATCTGGATACAAAGCATAGATTGAAAAGGAAACGGTCCCACAATTTCTCTGCCTTTGCCCGGCCTTAGCTTCCAAAAGAGCACTCCACTTAGGTAAAGAATTCATCAACGGTATTGAGGAACTCTCAGAATTCATGATCAAAGACACGATCTCATACCTCAATAACACAAACTGGCCTTAGCACCGCGCCTTATTTCTCCTAAACTAGATGGCACTATGAGACAATAGGCCGTAGTGTAGGGAGATTTGTACAGTCATTTCTACCTATCTACCTAGCTGCCATAGAAGTTTGTAGAGAATTCCTCAAACGTTCTATGATATGATGGTTTCCTTAAGGATTGCCTTAAGGATTACCTGAATTCTTCTATCCATGCAAATTGTTATTTCCTTTTATCGCCTCTTCTTTAAAAAAAAGTTCTGTTTTGAGATTTTAATTACAAAAATAAATTCCAACGAACAACTACAAAAAATTATGAAAACCACATTTGAAAAGTGAGCAAAAACTGCTATAGGATTTACCATTTTTCATTTTTTTTTTCTTCTGGATTATAACGAGAAGGCTTGAGTTTGTTGTGTACATTTTGTCATAACAGAAAAGGGATGAAAGTAAAAATAATTAAATTGAATTATAATTTTAATTCTCCAAAAAGAAGGATACCAAGTAATCCAGTAGAACAACTTTTTAATAAATTAACTTTTTTTAAATTAAAATTAAAATAGACATCCTTGCTCAATTGGTACAGATGTACCTATATAAGCAACTACAAGGAGGCTATAAGTTCCACCACTTCCCTTATTTGACTCATTGATTTTTAAATATTTTAACAAATAAAGCCCTTTTCGAATTTCAAAAATAATGTTTTCTCTTCAAAGTTTACTTCCTGTTCGTAACAAGCACACCATTGACCAAAAACAAAAGGATACACAACACACCAACATAAAAGAAAAGACAAAAACCTCTCAAACCGCAATGAAACAAATTCTGTATCGCATTATCTTGCTTCCAGTTGAGCGACCACAACAACTTAAATGAAACATTTTTCAATACAAAAAAAAAATAATAAAAATAAAAATCCTTTTGTTTCCGTATTGCCTTAAGCCGGACTTCATGCATACACTCATGGCCCCCATCCACTTCCGTTGGATCGTTGCGTTGTTAAAAAATAAAATTCGTTATTTCGTCTTTCGTTTTTAATTATGTAACGAAGCGATATGTGCTCCGAAGGACATTCATTATTATTTCTCATATACACACGACAACACATATAATGTATCAAGGATATTTTTGCCGATACATATTCAATAAGCCGCCATTGATATTTTGGTATACCCCCAATCGGTGAATTAAAATTAATGACATTTACCATGAAGGATCTCCAATAACAACAACTGACGACACCACAGACGAGTGTGTTACATGAAAAATTCGAGGCGTCTTTGGAGCTCTGGGTTGAGGTTGATGTTAGGTCTTGGATTTCAATTAATGTGTGTTTTCGAAATGTAATTTGTGTCCACATGGTTGGTTAGTGCAAAAAGGACATTCGAGAAGACGCAATTAGTTTAACTCAAACTTACACTCGGTATTGACGATTTTAGGTTAAAAGACTTCTTAAGGTCAATCTTCCCATCCTCTGTCTCCTATTTTGGTTTCTTATAAAACAATTCATCAGGATTTTGTTAGATTTGACTAATCGGGTGTGTCCTGATTTTTTTCTTCTAATTCCAGCAAAAATTTTATTATTCTACATTATATTCTACGCAGCGTTAGCTGGATTCTTTGCGGGACTACTAGCTATCTTTTATCAAACATTGGAATACGATAAACCCAAATGGATGCTGGATAATGGGTTAATAGGAACAAATCCTGGTAAGTTCTTAGTTTTAAAAATAATGTTTTCAATCAAAAAGCTTCAAATTTCAAATGTCACAAGGGGATAGTAAGCTTCCGGCATAAGTAAGATAGTAACGTTCCGTAGTTCCTGGTGGCCTACAAGACCTTTAAGAAATATGGGAAGCCAAACATGATTAAAGTAAAAAGCATTGGCAAGGCTTTTGATAATAAAAGACTCAAAAGAAGAAGGAAGAATGCATGCCCATTGCCCACTGACTGGTCGATAGGCTCCATACGCCCCATCTACAAAAAAGGCGGTCCGGTGTCATGCAAAAACTACCGCGGCATATCCCTGCTTAATGTTGCATACAAAATCCTATTCAACGTACTACGCGAGCGTCTTTAACCTTTCTGCAACACAATAATCGGCACGTACGAGTGTGGCCTTAGGCCAGGCAAAACAACGATAGACCAAATATTCACAATGAGGAAGATCCTGAAAAAGAGCAGCGAATTTCAAGTCGAAACACAACATTTTTTCATCGACTTTAAAGCTGCGTAGATAGCATTCATCGCCAATAGCATATGATGGTGATGTCTGAATTCGGGATCCCTAACAAACTGATGTAGTGTCCGTAGCTTAGTGGTTAGGTGCGTTGGCTGCTAAGCAGAACGTCGTGGGTTCGAATTCTACTCAGGCCCAAAGTTTTTATTTCATCTTTCACGGACACTGCCTCTTGCGAAGAGCTGACAAAACTTCCAAGAGTATCATCTGTCATGAAAAAGTGCTTCTCAACTTTGCCGTTCGGAATCGGCGTAAAATTGTAGGTCCCCTCAATTCTTCACACGCACCTAAAGAATTGTTGAATGAGAGTAAGCCACTTAGGCCTTGGCTCTTTAAGAGCTGTCGCGCCACTCTATTTTAACAAACTGATCCAACTGTGCCGCATGACGCTTAACAATATGCAGTACAGTGTGCAAATGGGTAACAGCTCATCCGAGTTATTCCAAACATGCGCAGGGCTTAGACAAGGAGATGCGTTGTCATGTGACTTCTTCAACATAGTCCTGGATCAGATAGTGCGCAAGGCAGGTGTGAGCACGGAAAACACTATCTTCAACAAGTCCACCTAGCTCCTAGGCTATGTGGACGACATTGACATCATCGGTCGATCCAAGAGAGCTGTGCTTGAAGCCTTCACAGCAATTGAAGAACAGGCGAAACTCGTTCGACTTGAAGTGAATGAGGACAAAACAAATCACATGCTATCAACAACAAAGCAACATCTGTCCACCGCCTAGGACAAAACATCACTGTTGGTAGCAGCAATTTCGAGGTAGTTAAGAAGTTACCTTAACTTGAAACAAACATCAATCCCACAAATGACACCTTAGTGGAGATCCGGTTTGGCCAAACACCTGGGTTCAGAACTCCTCACTCGAAAGACAAAGTGTCTGTTATACAAAACATTGATTTTACCAGTCCTACTCTCAACGGCGCCGAGTGCTGAACGATAAGTAAAAAAGGGGCACTTTCGAGAGAAAAATTCTTCGATAGATTTTCGGTCCTGTATGCGACGATGGCGAATGGAGAAGAAGGTTCAACCGAGAACTGTATGAGCTGTACCAAGATGTGGATGTAGTCCAGAAGGCGAAGAAAAGACGATTACATTCGCTCGGCCACATCGAGTGAATGGACCAAAACGCTCCAGCTATGAAAGTCTCCTCATCGCAGCCCCCAGGTTCGAGATGACAACGAAGACCGAACCTACGGTACCAGAGCGCCAAAGCGCTTGGTTTCAGCGACTGCATTGTGCATGCGAGGGACCGTTCACGATGGAAGGCTACAGTATCTCTGGCTGAGATCCTTCATGGATTGTGAGCCGGATAGTAAGTAAGTAAGACTCAAAAGATTTATTGAAAATTGGACATCCAAAACCATTGTTGTGGCTACATGGCAGCAGTCTGTAAGACTTCTTCAAGGATTGAATGTAATAGAGATTAAAAGGACTTGATTTCCGTGGTTTGATTTTCTCAATTTGAGTTCTTTTTTCTTCTGGTTGAAATTTATTTTTATAAAAAAGCCAAAACCAAAATAAAATAGACGAATAGTAAGAAATCTGGGAAACCTATTCTTGAATTCTCAAGTTACCTTCCATCCATCTTCACCCGAGAATATTGTATAATAGTCTTTGAAGATCGTTGAGGTGAGAATCGTTGTGTGAGATCATGTGAACCATATTCTACATAGTTTAGTTACGTAGTCAATTCGTTTTGATTGGTAGATTAGTAGTTTTCAACCAACCAGAACAAGTTTACTACATAATCACTAGGTTACTAGAATGCGCTCTATTGTTCTGGCTCTTGAGAATAGATTGTTGCCTTTAAGAAGCGTAGATACTTTGATACCTACGCCGCGCCGCGCCGCCACATAGTTAAAGAGAGCTTACCAATGCGGTGCACTGCATGTGTTAAATGCTTAAACAATGCAAAACTGAAACAAAATCAAGAACGTAGAATATTGGCCTTTAGTAATGTAATGATGCTTGGTGCTTTTTTTATGTCCTTGCTAAGAAGACGACTACCGCCACCCTGATGATTGAAAGAAAAAGAGCTTGAGAGAAGAACACAATGTCGTTTTTCTTCGACTCTACGAAGGGCTTATAAGCGATTTCATTAAATGGATATCAAAGTAGCTATTGCTAAATTGATTGCCTTTGAAGAAAAAAAGAAGCCAAATGTAAGAATTGTAAAATTTCTAAGACCACGCTTATCAATGCTCAGATATACTCCAAGATCTCATCATGAAAAACCCACGTTAAAATGTCTTCCTTCATCATCAGAAAATGGTGTTCGCTCCCTTGAGAAGATTATTATTTGACATTTTGTTTGGACTAACATCCAACCTATTTTTTGATCACGTACGTATAACAAAGCATCGTCTACAGCCAAAATTAAAAAGAAGAGGCCCTAGATGACTTCCCTGAGGAACTTCTCAATTACAGAAACATGAACTTGATGAAAAATATAGTAACGAACTTAACAATGGCATGGCAGGGTCTTACAAAAGCTTTCAAAAACCCCTCACCATATTCCGATTATGTTTATATGTACAGTGAGTCAAACAAGATTTGTGATAGGTGAATGTTTTTCCTGAAGTATGGTTTCACAGTTCTTGCAATAAAATGTCAAACTACTACTTGTTCGAACTGCTTAGAAATATGATATAATGGAGTAAAATTTTGTGATGGTTCAACTCGAATTAATTTGGAATTTGACAGTCCATCTTAAAACCACACAACGAGACCGCTGTGAACCAGTCTGATGGCAACGACTATAATTTGTATACAATTTCTGCGAGGATTCTGTTAAGTCCTAGGGCTTCATCCCTTCAATATGTTTTTAGAGAACTTTCGAGACTATCACATTTAGAAATATATTTTTGAAAAGTATAACAGGGAAAAGCTATAAAAATGAATAATTCCTTGTTAGTATTATCGAATGCCTTCGAACAACTAGCAGTTTCTAATTGAAATCAGAGCATTGCTTTGGTTCGTGTTCGCCAGAACGAAAAAAAGAACAATTTACTAAAAAAGAATGAGAAAAAGCCCTGACAGTAGTTTCAATAGAGCCGTCAACAGTTATTTTAAGTTGCAATATCTTGTAAGGGTCAGCTAAGAGTAACGTGATATATCTGCAGTCAATATGATTTCAAAAGAACAATTTTTTAGTTAAGGAAAAATAAAAATTAACAAAAAACTTACCTGCTTTAATCTTACGAGCGTATTTCTGCTGATCTGAAACAAAAAGAAGAAACATCGTTAGTTGTTATGAAATATGAATGCAATTGTTGTGTATGAGTTGTTATGCCCATACCCCGATCAAGGCCAACACGCGAAGATGCTTGGATTAAATTCGACGTCAAACGGCTACAGTTGCAAGAGATTGCTAGATCCTTTCCTAATTGCGTCTCCGAAAATCTCCTCAGAAGTCCTTTGCTGCCAGCACAAAATGTTGTAGAGAACCAGTGGCAACACTTCCAAGCAGCCATCAGAAATGCCGCCTCTGAAGTGCTAGGGTCTTACACGGCCACCACAACGAACCCCAGGTTTGACGATGGGTGCCGGCGAGCACATGCAGCTTAACAAGAGGCATACAAAGCGGCGCTGCAAAGAAGGACACGAGCAGCTAGTGCGCTCTACGAGCAGAAAAGGAGGGAGGACAAAAAACTTCTCAGAAAGTAAAAAGGGAGCATGCGGCGCGCGATCGAGGAGAAAGAGGGATGTCACAACAATAACGAGGTTCGAAAGTTCTACAAAAAGGTGAAACAAACCTCCAGGGCTTATACACCCCGAACTGAAGCCTGTAGAGACCATCATGGGAACATCGTAGTGGAAACGCAGTCGGAGCTGAGGATATGGAAAGACCACTTTTCCAAGCTGTTTAACGGCGATGACGAGCAAAACTCCGTCGGCAGAACCATTCAATTTGGGTGCAGAAGGCCAGCTATTCCAACCACCCGACATGGAAGAATTGAAGATAGCGATATCTTAACTTAAGTCGAACAAAGCCACTGGAGCAGACGGGCTAGCCGCCGAACTGTGCAAAGTAGCTGGCGAGGATTTGGTTAAGAGCATGCACCGGCTCATCTGCAAAATTTGGTCGGAGGAAAGCATGCCCGATGAATGGAAGTTCAGCATCGTATGCCCGATCCTCAAAAAAGTTCGCCTATAAGATCCTGTCTTCCTTGATGTGTGAACGTCTGAGGCCCTTCGTCAACAGCCTGATAGGTCCTTATCAGTGTGACTTCAGACCCGGAAAGTCCACCATCGATCAAATATTCACTCAACAGTGAGTGGCCTTTTCATCGATTTCAAGGCCGTGTATGACAGCGTCTATGGAGACCAATTATATAGAGCAATGTCTAGTTTTGGCATCCCAGAAAAACTCGTCCGTCTGTTCCATCATGGTCGGAAGAAACCTAACGAACGCTTTTGATGTCAAAAAAGCTTTTAGACAAAGCGATGCGTTGTCATGCGATTTCTTCAACATCATTCTTGAAAAGATTGTGCAAAGCTCCAATGTCAACACCAGAGGCACAATCTTTCAAAAGTCCGTCCAACTACTAGGATACGCAGACGACATTGACATAATTGGAAGAACACATCGTGATGTCAGTGGAGCGTTTGTAAGCCTTGAGACGAAGCCCAGGAAGATGGGTCTAGCGGTTAACGAGGGCAAGACCAAGTTAATGCTGTCAACAAGAAAGGACTACCAACATCGACGTCTTGGAGCAAACGTCAACATACACAGAATTAACTTCGAGTTAATTAAGGACTTTGTCTACCTGGGAGCCGCTATCAACTCAGACAACAACACCAGCGCTGAAATCAAACGAAGAATCACTCTTGCCAATCGCTGCTTCCTTGGACTTAATAGGCAATTAAGTAGTAAAATCCTCTCTCGAGCAACTACTTCCACTCTACAAAACCCTCATCATCCCGATCCTCAAGTATGGTGCAGAGACATGGACCATGACAACATCTGATGAAAACGCTTTGGGCTGTTTTGGGAGAACAATTCTTCCAGTGATTATAGGTCCTATCTGCGATAATGGAGAATGGAGACGAAGATTCAATACATAACTGTACCAGCTGTACAGCGACACTGACCTAGCCAGACAAGTTAAGATCCAACGACTTGGATGGTTGGGACATGTTGAGCGAATGGAAAACAATGCTCCGGCTAGTAGAGTCTTCGAATCCAACCTGGAAGGACGTCGCAGAAGAGGAAGACCGCTAATCAGGTGGAGCACACAGGTGGTAAAGTACCTGAAACAACTTTGGCGTGCGATATTGGAGACAGCAAGCTATGGACCGAGCTGGCTGGAGAAGTTTGTTGGGTGAGACCCTGGACTGTAGCGCCACCATAAGTTAGTAAGTAAGAATTGTTAAAAGAACTGAAAACCAAACCCCTTGAGTATGTTTTGGTTTCAACTTTTGAATAAACTAACAAGAACCAGAAGCCCTCATCCTCATTAAAAATATGCCAGTAAAATAACTTTAAGAAAATTATAACCACTATTCGTATCCGCACCTCTTTCATAATAAACAAAGAAATACCAAGCCACAACTTCCTTAGTGCTATGTCGCTTTGAATATCTCCTTCTCTCATCGGAAATGAAAGATCAAAGTGTGAATAGTACAAAAAAAAACTTGCCACAAAAAGCAATTTAATTAAGTAATTGGATTCGATAGATTTAATTTCTGTAAGACACGAAAAACCACAATAAAAACTCTTTTTACGGTCTTAAGATTGAAACCCATACAAAGGGCCGGTAGAGTGTTGGGAAATGGTCAACCAATAGTGACCAGGTTGGGCAGGAATTTATGGAATGGGCTGTGGTGTCTGAATTAATTGATTTCCTTCACGTGTGATGTGGCTTGTGGCATTTGAAATTTTAGAGAAAGAAAAAGAGGATGGCCGACAAGTTAATTGAATTTGATTCTTTTTTTTTCTCATTCCAGGACTTGGTTTCCGACCAATGCCCCCAGAGGAGAATGTCGAGAGTACCTTGATCTGGTATGTGGCATCGAAAGAGGATAACTACAAATACTGGGTTGACTACAATGCTAACTTCTTAAAAGGTCAGTATCGAGCATAAGGTTCATTCAAACAAGGAGTTTAGAGACATTTTTTGTTTATTTTGCAGAATACGATGATTTACCAAAACACAATCAAGTCAGTTGTTCATTCGATAAACCACCACCACAAGGCAAGGTGTGTTCATCTGATCCCGAGGAATATGCCCCATGTACCGCATCAAATAAATTCGGCTTCCATCAAGCCCGGCCGTGCATATTTTTGAAATTAAACAAGGTAAAACCTAGACCATCTCAACAATGAACAACGAAAAATGTTCATTTCCGTCTTAAATTTTATTTCCAGATCTACAATTGGGTACCGGAAATTTACAACGATTCTAAGTCTCTGCCAGCTCATATGCCCGAAGAGCTGAAACAGCACATTACCGAAAAACAAAGTTTGAGACCACTTGAAGTAAGTTTCTTTTGATTTTCCATCAGAACACTACTTTCTCATTTCTACAAACTTCAACTTCAATTAACTGATTTGACATTTTTTTTTTTTTCAAATGAATTTTGCAGACTAGCGTCGTTTGGGTGTCGTGTGAAGGTGAAAATCCAGCTGATCTTGAACACATTAAATCTAGAGATTATTACCCACGAATGGGCTTCCCTGCATACTTTTTCCCATACAAAAATGTCGCCGGATACATACCACCAATTGTTGCCGTTCAATTTACAGTGGAAAGTGAGTACATTTTTTTTCCCTCCTTTTAAGTTACAAAAACCAAAAAATCAAAGAAAAAATTATATGAATTATTCATGTAGCAAAAATGAGAAAGAACAAAATTACTCAACAAAAAAAGGAGCGTAAAAGGAAAATTGACATTTCCTAATGACCTAATGGGAATTTTCCATAGCCATAGGAAAATGTAACACAAAATTTTCTAATACCATTTTCAGGATCAATCAATTTGATGCGTGTTATGTCTGAATATTAATGAGAACACATTTGGTATTCATGGGGGGGAAACATATCTTTGGGACAGGGTGTTCCATATAAACAGTTTTGGAAGTAAGAAAAGAGATTAAAGAAGTTCTTGGAAACTTCCCAATCGATATGGAGAAAACTTCAATTGAGAAAAGAAGCACGTAAGCAATCAAGGCAGTCATTAGGAGATTTCTGGTTATTGGTGATATCGCAAATAATTGTGACTTCGCGACAAGGCTACGCTACGCATAGATTAATACTTCGGACATCTTTAAGGCAGCAGTTATGGCTACGAATACAAATTTGCAAAATATTACAAGGGAAAGTTATTAAACCGGAGACAATCGTCCTCCTCTCATTTCTGTACACATTTTGACTACGAAGAGTAATAGAGAAATCCAAATCGAAAATATTTGCCCACAGTGCTGTGCTGGTGGCCAAACTCATTTGCTGCTATCTGATGTGCTGGTTATTCCTTAAGAGCTTTAAGGATCTTAAAGACTTTCAGTATAAATGAAATTCAACACGACAGTTCCAGTCTGGCAAAGGCCTCACACAACAAGATTCTCCAACCAGCAGACTACTGTTAAACACGTCAAGCTGCTTAAGTCATGTATTCAACTTCTTCTCAGCTATTAAGTCTCTACACTTTCAATCTGCTGGATTGATATTTTTCAATATAACGCCCTTGACATTCCCTCACCCGAAGATTTTCCTTTGTGCCTTTTGCATTTTGCATTGAGACCAGGATGAAAAGTGTCTATGAAAGTCAGTATCGGTTGCTCGGGTAAGAACTCCAAAGTGCCATTGATTAGAAAACTTGATTCTTCGAATGATTTCGGAACTTGATGTCTTTGTCCGTCATTATATGTTTCTAGTGCGTCGATGTTAGAAGTCCTTTTTCTGAGAACAGTAACTTGACACCAACCTGAAGTCGCATAAGAGTGTTTATCGTCCTGCCCCAATGGCGTTATGACATCAAAGACCCCCGTGAGCTCGTGTGGTGCTGCGTGGATCCTCATTAGTCATTACTTACTTACTTAAGGTGGCGCTACAGTCTGTTGTGGACTTGGGCCTCAATCAACAATCTCCGCCAGCCAGCTCGGTCCCTATCTAGCTGTCTCCAGTTTTGTACTCCAAGTTGATTGAGGTCCTCTTCCACTTGAGTGCGCCACCTGAGTCGCGATTTTCCTCTCCTCCTACGTCCCTCGGGAATAGTGTCGAAGGCTTTCCAGACCAGAGCATTTGTGTCCATCCGCTCTAAATCACCGAGCCATCTGAGTCTCTGACCCTAATGGCTAGGTCCATGTCGTTGTACAACCCATAAAGTTCGCTTTTATATCTTCTTCGCCATTACCCTTCAATGCACACAGAGCCATAGATGACCCGAAGAACTTTTTTCATCCGATTTTGTAAAGGTTCATGCTTCTGCACCATACAGCAGGATTGGGATGATGAGGGTGTTGTACAATTTTACCTTAGTTGCTCGAGAGAGGGGTTTTCCACTCAATTAAAGGGTTTTTCAAAAGAGACGCTACAAAAGTTTTCTTAAATAAAACAAAAACGGTTTTGGATATCAATGAAATTCTTTATTCCTGTGGAAGTACATTTAATGCCATTAAGGAACTCGATTTCTTTTGGTTGGCCACCGCGGGAACGCTTGCAGAAGTCCAGACGCTGAACCCAGTTTTCGACGGTTTTCAACCATAAATCAGCCGATACTGCTGCAATTTTACGTTCGATATTCGTACGAAGTTCACCAATCGTCGCTGGCTTGTTGGCATAAACCATAGATTTGACGTAGCCCCACATGAAATAGTCTAACGGCGTTATATCGCATGACCGAGGCGGCCAATTCACAGGTCCATTTCTGGAGATAATGCACTCATCGAACTTCGTTCTCAATAATTCGATTGTTTGGCCCGCTGTGTGACATGTGGCACCGTCCTGTTGAAACCACATATCGTCCAAGTCCATATCATCCAATTCATTCCAAAAATAATCGGTTAGCATTGAGCGGTAGCGATTCCCATTCACACTAACGTGCCGGTCTTGATCATCACGGAAGAAGTACGGCCCAATGACACCACCAGCATGTAAACCGCACCAAACAGTGATTTTTTCGGGATGTAATGGTGCCTCGTGAAGCACATGTGGATTGCTGCCTGACCAATAATGCATATTTTGCTTATTGACGAAGCCATCAAGCCAGAAATGAGCCTCATCGCTGAAGATGATTTTTCGATGAAAATCCGGATCATTTTCAAGTTGTTGCTCAGCCCAATTCACGAACATACGACGCTTCTGGTGATCAAGCGGCTTTAGTTCTTGCGTCAATTTGATCTTGTAAGGATGCAGGCCAAGATCTTTTCGCGAAATTCGCAACGACGTCACAGAGATGCCCAACACTTGAGAACGACGTGTGAGAGACTAATTTGGGTCTTCAGCAATTGATGCGCTAGCGGCAGCAATATTCTCGACACTTCGGGCACTTCTTTGTCTCACTGGCACGGGAACATTTTGTATTGAGCCTGTGGATTCAAATTTTTCCACTAGACGCTCAATTGTTGATCTGGCAGGACGATTATGACGATCATAAATTGTACGTACTGCTCTTAAAATGTTGACCACTGACTCCGAATTTCGGTAGTAAATTTTAATAATTTCGACTCGTTGTTGGATCGTATACCTTTCCATGATGAAATGGCAAACCTTACTGAAGAGAAATGTTAAGAGAACGGGAAGAAATATGGCGTCGTTTGCTGTCCCTATTGGTCTACTTTTGTAGCGTCCCTATTGAAAACCCATTTTTGCCGCTTCTGTCTCAATGTTCACAAAGGCGCTATTGACATCACGCTGTACCTCAACGTGAAAATTTGGTCGATGGTTGATTTTCCTGGCCTGAAGCCACGTTGATAAGGACCAATCAGATTGACGAAAGGCATCAGAGGTTTACATAATTACGGCAGAGAAGATCTTGTAGGCGATGTTAAGTAGACTGATTCCTTTGTAGTTGGCGGAATTAAGAGGATCGTCCTTTTTCAGGATCGGGCAAACAATGATGAGGTTCCATTCATCGAGCATGCATTCCTCTGACCATATCTTAAAGATGATTTGGTGTATGCTCCGATCTAGCTCATCGGCTGGCAGCTAGATCATCTGCTTGAGCGGCTTTGTTGAATTTCAGCCGTGATATTGCCATTTTTACTTCTTCTAGGTCAGGTTCACGGAATTATTGTTCACTTTCATCGTGTCCGATGAAAGGCTCCTATCTGACGGCGGTGTTTGTTCATCGTCGCCGGTATACAGTCTACAGAAGTGGTCTTTCCAAATCCTCAGCATTGACTGCGATTCTAATATGATGTTCCCTTGTTTATGTCTGCAGGCATCCGATTACACATGGATTTTTCGGGCCTCATATGCTACAATTATGTTTTTTGTAGATTCCTCCTCGAAAAGATGATTTTTTCTCCAAAATAGTTGTCTAGTTACGGTTTCTCTAAGGCTCAATTGAGTTGATCTTGTAAGCAAATAAGCCTACGGGAAATGTTGAACAGTTGTGATTGATGATGTTAGTTGATTTGTTCTTACACTCTACAAGCTATCAGCAACCGCTTTTTTGTTTCTAAGCACGGTATAATGACGTCGACAACGGGTGCTGTCCATTAGTAAACCAGTATCACTACAGATTGGCGTATTGCAGGAGCGGTGGGTGCTTCATTTTGGTCAAAACATTTATTTCAAATAATATGCGCTGTGAATGCAGTACAGTCTTTGATTTCCGTTTTTAAGCTTCTAGCGGACCGTTAAACTTTTTAGTAAGACTTTCCTCTTATACCTATGCTCAATATGGAATGCTCGCAGAGCTCTCGATACTTCTTTTGCGCCATTCTTACGTCTTATGCCTCCTCCTCCTTTTTTTCAGCTGGGATTGCTGCAATGCTCGGCACGGCTACTCAAACAAGCTCTTCGTAATGGCCATCGTCTGAAGCTAAGCACTTCAGAACCTTCTTCTTGTTAGGTACCTTATCTCGCTGCTCGTTCGGGACACAGTTATAAAATAACCTTGTTACTGTCGTTGCCATTTGACGTTGGAAGTGGTTCAAGGCAATGCTCGGTATTTTCTGTGTATCGTACGATTGATTCCTCGTCAACCTTGACACAAAGGCCACTGGAAATAATTTAAATTGGCTCAAGGAGCTCGAACACGTGTCATATTCATTTGGTAAAGTCGAAATCTGAGCGCAGAAGAAGTCGTTTGGAGCCCATTCACGTTTGCTTCCGGTAGCAGTTACCGTAATACAGATCGCAGTCTTGCGCATACCTGGACCAATCCATTGTATTTCCTACATGGTACGAGCAGCTAATTGCTTCCCATGGATAGTTAAAATGCGTTGACCCTTTGTTGCGTAGAATTCCTTTGTGTACCAAGTCAAACAGTTGAAAGTCAGCCCAAGGATCCACGACCTTCAGACTCCAGATTCCAAAGAGATAGTCAGCAAGTCGATACTACTTTACATCATTTTTTTAAAGATCCATAGAATTGAAACACCCTGTACACTCATTGATTTCCTTTCCTTTTATCTCTCCATTTCGATTAACTTGGAGAATATATTCAATTCATGGCACATAACAACAGAGCTCCACACGAATGGCCCAACCAAATCGAATGCCGAGTGCCTCGAATACTCATATTCCCCGCCGGCCGCGCGCCGGCCTTGCTGATCATAAAATATTGAAATTACATTCAAATTCCAGAACCCAAGGACTATTCTCCCTCTGCCATTTAGACGTTCTCGCTTTTCGTTTTTTCTTTGTTTTTTTTTTCATTTCTTGTACCGAAAGTGTAGGAAACTTAATTACATATACGCCTCCGGTATTTCTTTCATTTTATTTTTTTTTCTCATGTCCTTTTTTTAATATATGCACGCATAAGGTGTGTTTGTGTTGTTTTATGTTTCGTATCTCGTTGGTTTACTTTTTTCATCGTATCCTGCATTAATGTATCGATTTTCATTTCGCGCATGTCCTGGCCTTTTCTTTTATGTAATAAAAATAAAAACAAAAAAAACAGACTTTTCGAATATTCTTCGAGAATTGTATTTCTGTTGATGATGATAATAACGACAAAGGCAAGGATAATGGTGGCGCCTCAAATAAGATGTCGAATTGACACACACCACTCCTCATCAAGGATATGGATTTTTGCCTCGATAGGAATCAATCATTTTCGTTTTCCGACGAAAAAATATCGAATATCAGACAAAATGTCGATCACGTGTCATTTAAACTGTAACTTGTGATTTATGCATGATAATTTTAAAGAGCCTTTTTCCGAGAAATAATAAAAAAAAAATCCAACTTCCTTTTCTCGTTTGATATATCACAGTTCCAAAGAGCTATCATTAAAGCTTATGAGGGGGAAAACTTTGTTCACCACCATTGCACTTAGTTTTCCTTGAGTGGTTCATATATGAACCGTTCACCCCCTTTTCCCCTACGCCTTCGTAGAAAAAAACGCTTCTAGCAATAGAGAAAAATAGAGGTTAAAAGGCAGCATCATCATAGAACGTGATTTTCTGTCCTTAGAAGAAACAAAAATGAGCCAGAGCCAGGAAAGAAATTCAAAGGACCAACCTATACGTGAGGATTTGGTAGGAGAAAAAAAAATTATGGACACGTTCTACACAACTAAGTAATGGATGTGCTTATACCTAAGCATAAATATTATTTAAAAGGATTTATGTTTTGAATGGAAAAAGTGACGCTACGAGGAAGTTGAACATATTTTTACTTGAAAAGAAAAATTTAAGGAAGTATTCTTTTGTTAAAGTTTAAAAGACAAGGCGGAAAAAGTTTGAGAAATAGCAGTTGAAACTAGAGCCACAGGAATCTGATGGAGGTTCTTCTTGTCGAACTTTAATTTGAATTTTTTTTTCAAGTTTGTGTCATAAGGGACTAAACTGATTCATCAGGAAAGCTTGAAAGAGCTTTTTCTTGTTGTGTCCCAAGATTTTTCCTTATTTCTGTCTTCAACTCCCCAAAACTAAATTAATTATCCGGAGCCTTAATCTGCATAATGTTTCAGCCTTAACCACTGCAGTCTTCCATTGCATGAATACATCAGTCGTCGAAACAGAGACCCCTATTGCTCGGTGTTTGAAGCGAAGGTTCTGTCTTTTTGGTAGTTGGGAGAGGAACTTTTTCTTGATTGGAGAATTATATTGTTCATCAACTCGGTGTGAAATAGCCAATGGTGAAATCAAGTTTTTTTCCTCTTCGAGTACATAAACACCCTATTTCTCGAAGTGGGCCCAAGTACCAAAGTCGCCGGTCTAATAGTCATAGAGTTGGAGTTGGACGGATTTGCTAAAGAAAGTGTTTCGAGCTCAGGAGTTAAGACTTTTAACCATGATTTATATAAATAAAACACAGAATTTTAAAGTGGAAAAGGCATCAAGCCAGTAAAAACCATACTATCGCTCATCTTTAGTTTTAAACCTTTCGCTTCGCTGCTCCAAATCTAACTAACTCAGATTGAGTTAGAATTTCCCTTTATAGGAAGGGAAATACTCAAGCTCAAAGAGAACTTCACTTTTATAAGAAGGGAAATATTCAAACTTCGAAAAGAAAGCTCATTTCAGCTTTGAGTTCGATACAGAAAGTGTTTTCCTGACGTCTTACTTACTTACTTAAGTTGGCGCTAAGGTCCGGGGTGGACTTAGGCCTCAACCAACAAACTTCTCCAGCCAGTTCGGTCCCTAGCTAGCTGTCTCCAGTCGTCTAGGTGGATTCGAAAACTTTACGGGCCGGGGTATTGTTGTCCATTCTCTCCACGTGACCAAGCCATTTGAATCTTTGGACTTTCACTCTTCACTCTTTTAAAGTTAAATCTTCTCTTCCATTCACCGTTTATGCAGACAGGACCATAGATCTTCCGTAGAACTTTTCTCGCAAAACGGCTTAGGGCGCTCTTATCCGTACCATATAGCATGATAGAGCCTTACCTCAGTTGTTCTCTTCGTCTGATCTCGGCGCTGATGTCGTTATCCATGTTGATAGCGGAGTCAAGGTATACAAACAAAGTCCCTAACTACTTCGAAATTATATGCATCGTGACGTTTTGTCCAAGCCGTCGATGTTGGGTGTCCTTTCTCGATGACAGCATATACTTTGTTTTGCCCCCATTGACCGCTAAACCCGTTTTTCAGCCTCTGTCTGTAAACTCGCGAAAGCACTGTTGAGATCACGCTGCGTTCTCCCAATGATATCAATGTCATCAGCGAGTAGTTGCGCAGACTTCTGAAAGATAGTGCCTCTAGTGTTGACGTGGGAGTTCTGCACTGTTCGTTCCAATATGATGTTAAGGTGTCGTCGAATGATCGATGCATGGTGGACTTTCCTGGTCTAAAGCCACACTGATATGGACCTATCATTTTGTTGACAAAACGCTTCACATAATACTGCAGAAAATATGTTAGGAATAGGCGATGTTTAGGAGGCTGATACCTCTGTAGTGGGTGCAGTTAAGAGTGTCTCCTTTCTTCAGGATTGGGCAATCAATACTGAGGTGCCATTCATCGGGCATGTTTTCTTCCGACTATATTCTGCAGATGAGTTTATGCATGCTCCTTACTAAGTCATCACCGGCTGCTTTGAAGAGTTCATCAGTGATGCCATCAGCTCCCGCGGCCTTGTTGTTTTTAAGTTTAGATATTGCTATCTTCACTTTTTCAAGGTCGGGTAGACGGAAATCTTGGTTTGCGTCGTCTTCATTGAATGGCTCATTCTGCCTGACAGTCTGCAGAAGTGGTCCTTCCATATCCTCGGCATTGACTATGACTCTACTACGATATTTCCCTTTTGGTCTTTACAAGCTTCAGTTCGTGCTCGTTAACCTTGAGACATTCGTTTCACCTCTTGGTAAAAATTCCCAACCTCATTCCTGTTTTTCAGTCTCTCAACATCCTCGACCGATTGCTTTTCATGCTCTCTCTTTTTCTTTCTGAAAAGCTTGTGTTCTTCTCTCCTTTTTTATTATCTTCCTGTGCAGCGCTGCTTTATATGCTTCTTGCTTGACTGCATGTACCTGCCTAAATTCATCATCAAACCAGGGGTTTCTTTTTAGTGGTCGCGTGCAACTTAGCACAATGGTTCTAAGTGCTTGATGCTGGCTGTAGCCAGGGTCACTTGACACTCGGTCGGAAAATCTTTTGTGGTTGCAGCCATCGGACATCATACTTTCTTCTAGCACTTCTTATTTTTGGCTTTGGTAAAGACATCCGCTTCACTACCGCTACAACGAGGTAGTGGTACGAGTCGATTTCGGCTTCATCAGTAAATCCTTCCGTATCCGAGGCATGTTGTTGCTTCGCAACAAATTTTTTTTAATGTGATTGGGAAGTCACCCCAAAGCACGGCAAAGAGCCGGATAAACCCGCTCCTTATCGGCCTGAGCTCCATCAAATATTTAGAAGTAGCCCGTATAAGGTGTTCACTGAGTAGTTCAACCTAACTAGAACTGTATACGCCACCGTTGACTCCATCTTGGGAATTCCTACGCCGCCGCCGGCCGCTTGGAAAAAGGAGTGGTACCTCAGTGGGAACACTCACCCCGACCTCTCTGATAAGCTGTCGCCAAAACCTTACATAGGGGCTTTCACCCTATCTCCAGCTAAGGTAGTAGACACCCGCAGTGATCACCATCGTGGAGGTGAGAGTAGGACTTGGTAGACAGAGGTTGTTGAGGACTCTTGGGTTCTCTGTTATCTACCATTTGACGTCTGCCTTGCGTTTTATCTTCCGTAGGACTTTTTTGAGAAATCACATTATAGCGAATCTTCTAGGAAAAATGCACTGACTATTGCGTCCATATCATCCGCACTGGATCGTTCAACGGATCAACCCGGTTTGCCAACTCTGTTTGGCAAATCAGATTTCCCCGTAAATCGACCTAAAAAATACATAAAAACAGCAAAAAATTGTTTTTCAATGCGTCAGAATCTTTGCCATGCGCTAATGAAATTTGACAGTTGATGGCAAAATAGTGAAATAAAAAACGAAAATCGGTCGTCAGATGGATATTTCGTTATAAATGTCAGCGGATTGTCCCAAAAATTGACAACACTTAAGAAATCGATAAAATGTGGTTATTTTATTGAGTTCAGAACTTGGCACCTATTGAGAAGTGTTCAGAATCGATATTTCTTCCTCAGAAAGTGCACACGCCTATACTCCAATTTTGTTAATGATCGACCATCTGGATCCCTAGGTTTCTTATGCTTCTTAGATAACTTACTGCTACCTACAGGGGTGTCGTTTCTTCTTTGGAAGTTCTGGACTTTTCCATAGCTGCGAACTTAGGACCTATGCTCATTGATCAGATGCACAACGTGTCCCTTTCATAACATTATGAGTTAAGGCCCGTCGTATTAATCATTCATACTACAGGACTTCAGTTTTTCACTTTAAATGTTGGAGGGTCATGTCTTAAGAGACATGTCCAATATACAGGGGTTATCGCATCTTATTTGAACGCGTAATGAGTAGAAAGGTATGCAGTTTTGCAGCCTCTTTAGGCTTACTTACTTACTAACGATGGCGCTACAGTCCGTTGTGAACTTGGGCCAGCTCGGTCCCTAGCTAGCTGCCTCCAGTTTTGCACTCCAAGTTGATTGAGGTCCTATTCCACATGAGTGTGCCACCTGAGTCGCGGTATTCCTCTCCTCCTACGTTCCTCGGGAATAGTGTCCGAAGGCTTTCCAGGCCGAAGCATTGGTCTCCATCCGCTCTAAATGACAGAGCCATCTGAGTCTCTGGACCTTGACCCTTCTGGCTAGGTCCATGTCGTTGTACAACCCGTAAAGTTCGCTGTTGTATCTTCTTCGCCATTCTCCTTCAATGCACACGGGGCCAAAGATTACCCGAAGAACTTTCTTCTCGTCTGATCTCGGCGCTGTGTTATTGCACGTGTTTATAGCGGAGCCTAGGTAGACAAACTCCTCTACTACCTCGAAGTTATATGTGTCTATTGTGACGTTCTGTCCGAGCCGTGTCGGTATTGGGTGTCCTTCCTCCTTCTTTCGTTACAGGATTCTCAAATAAGATTTCTTAATTAAGTAGTCCATTTGTTAGATTAATTTCCAGCTATTAAAACATATTTTTATAAATTTCTTCATTTCTCAAGGACATCCTTATGGCTTCATTAATATAATTTTCGCTATCCAGCTTCTTTTTTGTTTAATTATTCCTTGAAGATTATGACTTAACTTCACAGAACACAGAAGAACGAGACAGTAACAGGATATTAGTATTTTTCCTTCTTTTTTTTAATCATTTTTCTGTCTTCTGTTAAGAAAAACTAATTAGCATGCTAAGAAGGGACATCAGTTTGTAATTAATATTTAACGCAAACAAAAAACTAAGAAAAGGAAACATTAAGTGTTACATTAATTTAAATAAGGAACGTCGACAGATGACACACCCCTTTTGTGAAGAATGATGGTCAATATGATGTTCAAATGAAAGCAATTGAAATCGATGAAATGGATATACAGGACTTGATTACATATTTCCATGTTTTACATCTTTAAATAGGTATTTAGGAGTTTTCCCCCTGATGATGCGAGCTCAATTGTTGTTTGGTCAAGATTAAACCTGGGTCAAAACTTAAATCCAAGGTAAACCCTTACAACTAATATTTCTAATATAAGGAAAATTTAATGAGCTTCTTTGAACTGAACAATATTGCAAATCCCACAGAAAATCCAACAAACTAGAAGCTTTAAAAAGGGTTTCTCTTCGTTATTTCTTTAACCTTTTTTTCGGTGTAGGGCTCATTATCTCCCCTTTCCAATCGACACGGTTGAACATAAAAGCCCAAAGGTTTATTCTTTCAACGCTTCGCTCTCGCTCTCTAATTATCGTTAACTTAAATGAAGAAATCCAATTAGCTCCTTGATCTAAATTCCCACAACCTTTCTCCCTTTGTAACATGACTGTATTCGATTTGGCTTCTTTTGTAAGCAGGTATAGCTATACGCCCACAAATGTCCCCGACTTTCTTCTTTCAGACATTCTGTCGCCGATTTTCCATCAAACAGAATAAAGAAAAAAAAGAATAAAAAAATATTGACACCCTAAAAATAAAATTAGAAAAAAAAAATAGCTTCTCATAAATTTTACACCGAAATTTTCCGCAACCCAGGTCAGACAGGTATTTATATTTTTGATTTCTTGCCAAAAATAGGCTCAAATTGTCTTTGAAAACCTTTTTTTGCCATCCCTGTTCACTACCTACCCACTGCGCCCCCTACCAAAATCTGTTTGAATTGTGGTTGCATAATAAGGGTATTTTATGTTATGTAGCTCTCACCCGTGTATTGTATTTTATTGCTCATTTTCAGGACATCCGAGCACTATATCGACCGCACCCGCCCCTCAAACAAATAAGAGAACAAAACCGACTGGGTGGATGTAGAAGAAGGACAAAAGTGTATGTACCTCATAAAGAACACTTTAAACGAGCTCTCTTGTTTCTTGAAGTTTCTTTATTTGTGCGTTGTGTAACCGAAGACTGAAGGAAGCTTTTAGTTTGTTGACTCACTCAATCGCTAAATTTTACCAGAATGAAATGATATCCCCATCAGATGACTTTTTTTGTTTTCTTTGCAAGGAATCTATTCTATCTTGAAAGGAAGAAGACTTCCTTGGTATGAGCTAGAGGGAGCTGTTATGCATCGTTGGATAAATAAACTCGTTAGGAAATGTTTGCTTTCGTTGTTTCTTAGCAACGCATTTAATAAAACATGGACTCTGGTACCTTAACGCTTACCATATCGAAACAGGAGAGAAGTTTTGACATTGGCATGTCCCATAACTGTTGGTAGGTATTCCGTTCCAGTAATGTTCGGAGTGTTACGGCTGTTGTACCGCCTTAGACATCCAGTGGTGGATAAATTTAAGTCCACAGGATCAGTATACAATCAACAAACGCAAGATCTGGAATTATTCCTTGGTCATTGACAATTGAACCAAAACTAGAAAAGCCCGGCGGGCGGCGCTCGGCGGTAGACAGAGTAAAATTCTCATATCGGGAAGATGTTCTTCAAACGCATATCAGCCTGCTTTTTGGTATTTCAAAATCTTTGCCATCCGCTAAAAAAATAAGGCCTGGAAAAAATACCTCAAATCCATGACCTTAGAAAACCAAGTAGTTTATATTTCATTTTTTGAAGAATTTAAGAAACTGTCTTATGAACTTTATAGTGAGTATTTACTTACTGTTCGTCCGACTATACGCAAACTTCTTGTAGAAGGGCTATACTCTTAAAATGAGACAGATGGCGGCTCGCGGCGGGCGGCCCGAAAAGATCAAAACCAAGTTAACAGTTACTGGTTCCTTATTAAGGTCTAGAACGCAAACAACTAACATATGACTAGGACACCTGAATTTAAATAGGTGGTGACCTACAG
>CAKKXW010000005.1:9802763-9827107 GCA_920937365.1 Sphaerophoria rueppellii
AAATTAATAATTTTTGTTTTATTGACGTGTGATGTCTGACACAAACGTATTATAGTACCTTATAATAAGCTTTATACAACCCTAAGCGATTGTATAGCTTATTCAATCCCTATGTAGGGTAGCCAAAACTTTATAAATAAGGATTTTCCTTATACAGGCATAATAAGTCTTATAATAACTCTATGTTAGGTTTATAAATAAGGCTGTTAATGTTTATAATTATTAGTTATGTATTAATCTCTTTTTGTTAACTGTCTTGTTTTTGTTTCATCCATGTGAGTGTTTGTTATGTTATGTTTGCTTACTAACAACTAACACTACACTAAGTGATGAGCCGGTGGTATAACATAGTCTACTATGTTGGCAAACCATTGGTCGTAAGACTGTGCTTGCTATAAGCTCTCTTCGACCAATTCTGATAGTGTAAAAAAAAAAATTGACAGCTCGTGTCTTAATAGAAAGATAAGAGATGAATCTAGGTCGCCAGAGGGATATTTCGTTCTAAATCTTACTAAATCGCCCCATAAACTGTTCTAGAAAACGCACTTAAAAAAATTTGAATTTGCCGATTTGACTCGTTCAACTCGAGTTTTGCAAGGTAAATTGCAAAACAATTAGTTTTCTACTTTGAAAGATCGACATAGCCTACACGACACCACCTCCGATAACGGATTTAGGCTAATCGACTTCGCTGTGGACCGAGACGTAATGGAAGCAAGTACGCGATTCCTACATCTCGATATCCACAAGGGAACATGGAAATCTCCTGATCAATCAACCTTCAACCAAATTGATCACATTGCGATTGACGTTAGAGAAGTGTCTCTAACATGCCAGGATGTCCACACATTCCGAGGTGCCAACATCGACTCGGACCATTACCTTGTTATAGCCAAGGTACGAATGCGGATATCCCGATCAAGGCCAACACGCGAAAATGCAAAATTTCGACGTCATACGGCTACAATCGCAAGAGATTGCTAGATCCTTTTCTGATTGCGTCTCCGAAAATCTCCTCAGAAGTCCTTTGCAGATAGCACAAAATATAGGGAACCAGTGGCAACACTGCCAAGCAGCCATCAGAGATGCCGCCTCTGAAGTGCTACTGTTAACACCATCACCAAAACGAAACTCTGGTTTGACGATGAGTGACGGCGAGCACCTGCAGCTAAACAAAATGCATACAAAGCGGCGCTGCAAAGAAGGACACGAGCAGCTCGTGAGCTCTACGAGCAGAAAAAGAGAGAGAAGCAGAAACTTCTCAGAAAGAAAAAAGGGAGCATGAAGCGCGCGATCGCGGAGAAAAAGGGATATCACAACAATAACGAGGTTCGAAAGTTCTACAAAAAGGTGAAACAAACCTCCAGGGCTTATACACCCCGAACTGAAGTCTGTAGAGACCATCATGGGAACATCGTAGTGGAACCACAGTCAGTGCTGAGGATATGGAAATACCACTTTTCCAAGCTGTTTTACGGCGATGACGAGCAAAACTCCGTCAGGAATACAGAACCATTCAATTTGGGTGCAGATGGCCAACTATTCCGCCCACCCGACATGGAAGAATTGAAAATAGCGATATCTTAACTTAAGTCGAACAAAGCCGCTAGAGCAGACGAGCTGGCCGCCGAAGTGTACAAAGCAGCTGGAGATGATTTGGTTAGGAGCATGTACCAGCTCATCTGCAAAATTTGGTCGCAGGAAAGCATGCCCGCTGAATGGAACCTCAGCATCATAAGCCCGATCCTCAAGAAAGGAGATCCGCTGAACAGCACCACTTACAGAGGTATAAGTCTCCTTAACATTGCCTATAGGATCTTGTGTGCCGTGCTGTGTGAACGTTTGAAGCCCTTCGTCAACAACCTGATAGGTCTTTATCAGTGTGGCTTCAGACCCGGAAAGTCCACCATCGATCAAATATTCAAACTACGACAGATCTTGGAGAAGACCCAGGAACTTCAAATCGATACCTACCACCTTTTCATCGATTTCAAGGCCGCGTATGACAGCGTCTATAGAGACCAACTCTATAAAGAAATGTCTAGTTTTGGCATCCCAGAAAAACTCGTCCATCTGTGTGAGATGACAATGGAAAACTCACACAGTTTCATCATGATTGGAAAAAACCTAATGAACGCTTTTGATGTCATAAAAGGTTTTAGACAAGGCCATGCGTGGTCATGCGATTTCTTCAACATCATTCTTGAAAAGATTGTGCAAAGCTCCAATGTCAATATCAGAGGCACAATCTTTAAAAAATCCGTCCAGGTACTAGGATACGCAGACGACATTGAAATAATTGGAAGAACACAGCGTGATGTCAGTGGAGCGTTTGTGAGCCTTGAGACGGAGGCCAGGAAGATGGGTCTAGCGGTTAACGAGAGCAAGACCAAGTTAATGCTGTCGACAAGAAAGGACAACCGACATCGACGTCTTGGAGCAAACGTCAACATAGACAGATTTAATTTCGAGGTAGTTAAGGACTTTGTCTGCCTAGGATCCGCTTTTAACTCAGACAACAACACCAGCGTTGAAATCAAACGTAGAATCACTCTTCCTAATCGCTGCTTCTTTGGACTTAGAAGGATATTGAGTAGTAAAGTCCTCTCCCGAGCAACTAAAGTGACACTCTACAAAACCCTAATCATCCCGGTCCTAATGTATGGTGCAGAGACATGACAACATCTGATGAAAACGCTTTTGGCTGCTCTGAGAGAAAAATTCTTCGAGTGATTTTTGGTCCTGTCTTCGAGATCGAATCGAGACGAAGATTCACCCAAGAACTGTACGAGCTGTACACTGTACAGCGACACTGACCTAGCCAGAGAAGTTAAGGTCCAACGACTTAGATGGTTGGGTCATGTTGAGCGAATGGAAAATAATAATGTGGAAATATGAATTCGACCTATTTTTGAATTGGAACTTGAGGGTAAGAAGTGCCCTAGTGTTGTTCATTGGAGCAAAAGGAGTGGTTTCTTCAAATTAATATATCAAACAAACAAACAAAATTGACGCGCAAACACGGTCATTCTTCACAGCTGTTAACCCAAGCATCATTACGCGGCTCAAAGCAACATATTTTTCATTTTCATTGCAACATTTCCATTTTTCATTCTTTTATTATTGTCATATCCATTCGAATGACATTTCCTTGGTCTCTCCCTCCAGTTAGAGGTATTATTGTTTTCCTTTCAGAAGCTCCTTTATCATTCGAAAGAGTCCTTGTTTTTTCCAAGAGTAAACGAACCGTATGGTTTGGACGGATATAGAGATGGGCGGTCTCCTTGCTACGCCTTCATATCCTGAGCATTCCTTGAGTATGACACAATGCCACTTCACTCACTCAAACAACCACACGACGCAATTTTCTCAAATTGGCTGCCCTTTTTTTCTTCTGCTTCATGACATTTATTTTTTTTTAGGGAAGACTGATAGTTTACGTCAGTGTGGAGGAATATAACTTCCATCAAGTCTGTCTACTTCGGTTAACAATATCATTTTATAGAACGCTTCACCGTCATGGTCCTTTTCCTTGCTACTCCTTCTACAATCAACCATCAACGTCGTCCTCGTCATCATCATCATCAGCGTGTCGGTAGTGTCATTTTAAGGACATAAGAGGGTTAAATAAAATTCAACCACCGTTAAACTTTCATTATTTATACTCGTACGAGTGGTTCGTTCGCTTTTAATAATATGCTCCATTATTATATTGAGAAGGACTGGATAAGAAAAATGAAGCACATTCCTTGTGAAGAAAATAGAAGAATTGGCGACAGCACAAAAATAGCGTAGGTTAAAAAACTATACTCAAAATTGATGAGACGATAAGATTCTTGGTTTAGCAAACCATTTGCGGGAATAGGGTCAATTTTTCTCAAAGAGGGATCACCAAAATAGATTCTTTTTGAACTCCTTTAAATATCCTTGAAATTTCAGAACGTTTACAATACTTTGATTACTCTGTTAACACCCCTTGTTGCGGGTAAATTCTCAAAGATGCTTATATTTTTGGATTCAAACCATCTAGTCTTTGAACCACAATTTCAAATAAATTCAGAGAATTCTATTTATTTTGCATTCTTTTTCTTCATTCATAACCTCAAGTCAATACAACGAAGAGGAAATCCAATTTTACCAATGCAAAGGAGATTTTTTCATTCTTTTCGTTTTATTTTTCATCATCTGCGGTTTTCAATTTTCAATTTTGAAATATAAGAGATAAGAAAGTGTTCATATTGAATGAATGTCATCATAATGTGCGATGAGGGTGTGGATAGACAGTTATTCAAGTTTCATGGGAAACAGGAATAATTGAATAAAAATGGAAAATCAATCACCATATTGCTCGCAACTAGATTGTGAGCCTTTGAAATGAATTCAATAACGTGAAGAACGAAACAGTGAAGCAAGCCTTGGACGAGCACAAGTCGAAAAGGCAATAATACAGTGGATAATGTGTAGGATCAGAAAGAGACAAATCAACTCTGAGCTAGCAGAGGAAAGGGTGAGAGAAACTACATCCAGGGGCACCCCACAGGGTGGAGTTCTCACACCACTACTCTGGGTTCTTGTCATGAACGGCATACTCTCTAAACTGAAATCAAGTGGAGTAAAAAAAGAAGCCTACGCTGATGATCTTGCATTACTAGCGACTGGTAAGTTCTTACCCACTATCAGTGAACAAACCGAATATGTCCTCTCGTTGGTAAGTAAATGGACTAGGAATTGTGGGCTGACAGTCAATCCAGCTAAAACGGAACTAGTGATATTTACTAACAAACGCAATATACCTGATTTTAAAATACTGTCAATTGAAGGCTGCCCTATTAAAATCTCTGATCATGCAAAGTATCTGGGTGTGAGCTTAGATACAAAACTAAACTGGGGTCTGAACACCAAAGATAGATTCAAAAAGGCATCGATTGCCTTTTACTCCTGCAATAGAATTTTCGTAGTGTCCGTAGCTTAGTGGTTAGGTGTGTTGGCTGCTAGGCAGAACGTCGTAGGTTCTAGTCCTACTCGTGCTTATAGTTTTTATTTCATCTTTCACGGGCACTGCCTCTTGCGAAGAACTGACAAAACTTCCAAGAGTATCATCTGTCATGAAAAAGTGCTTCTCAACTTTGCCCTTCGGAATCAGCGTTAAATTGCAGGTCCCCTCAATTCTTCACACGCACCCAGAGAATTGTTGATGAGAGTAAGCCACTTAGGCCTTGGCAATTCCAGAGCTGTCGCGCCACTCTATTTTTAATAGAATTTTCGGGAGAACCTGGGGACCAAATCCTAAAATGATCAGATGGATGTATTCGGCAATAATTAGACCAATGCTAACCTATGGTGATTTGGTTTGGTGGAAAGCTTTAGAAAAGAGTACGAACCTGAAAACTTTGGCAAAAGTTCAAAGACTTGCATGCACTGGCATTACGGGGCAATGAGATCCACTCCAACTGCAGGACTGGGAGTTATACTCAAATTAATACCCCAAGACCTCTTTGTTCACGAAATCTGCGGCCAAAACTGCCCTGAGACTTAGTCAAATTAAAGTCTAGAAAAAAAGTTCCATAGGACATGCCCAGATTCTTCATAAGGTTATGGGTCATAGTACTACAACAGACTATAAAATACCCGAACTTGATTTTCATAAACCATTCCAGGCTGCCATCCCAAGCAGAGAGGAATGGATAGATACCATGCCTCGCCTAGACTTCCAGATTACAGTACCGTCTTCCAAGCGGAGGTCCTCGCAGTGACAACAGCTGCTAAAAAGGTATCAATTATAGCGATACCACGAGCTGATATCACCGTTTACATTGATAGCCAAAACGATTATTGAAACTGAGGTAAAGTCAAAGCTTGTCGCATGCTGCCGCGAAGAGCTTAAGGTTCTTGGCGCACCGCAAAACATTAGACTCTGCTGGGTCTCAGGCTACAGCGATACACCAGGCAACGAGAAAGCCGATGAATTAGCAAGATTAGAGTCAACGCTTGACTTAAGCCAAGCTCAGCTAATAAGCACCACTACCTGTTATTTAAAACAGGAAATCTCAAAAAGAATAACTATCAAGGCCGATGAAAGGTTGAACCTTCTTGACACCTGCGGCACTACAAGAGAGATCGGGCCCTGTTTTAACAAACAAAGAACGGAAATAATTATGCAGCTACACAAAAGATCACTTCGATCTCTTGTAAGCATAATTACCGGACATAATCTTTTAGGTTATCATATGGAAAAGATGAGAATCAGATCAGATGATATATGCAGAGGATGCAGTGACGAGGAGGTGCATGAAGACACTTCGCACTTTCTGTGTCACTATCCCGCACTCCCCCACCAAAGTAAGAAATTGCTCGGCAACTATTTCTTCGGAGATTTAGAAGAACTCAATAGTACACCAAGTTCTAACATTATGAACTTCTTCAAAGCCTCTAAATGGCTTGAATAACTGAACACATAGTTTTATCTTATTAGCTTCAGCAGCAATACTCACGGGTATCACAAAGGGTCTGTATTGATCTAAGTGTGACGATGACGACATCAACTGTCAGCCCCTTAACCTAACCTAACCTTTGAAATGAAAGGTTTGTAATTCGTTTGAAGACAATCTCAAGCTGTGTACGCACATTCGCACAAGCTGCCAACTTTCAAATTTGACTTCAACATCGACAACGGAATAAGACTATGGAATCTGCCCCCTTTTCAATCTAAGACTGGACAAAATAATCTGTGCAATAAAACTAAATAATATGCTCAAGACAATATCAGCGGCTGCTCAAATTCAGCAGAGCTACCTTCTGACAACATCTTTAACCCCTACCCTTACTTCGAAATTGCTGAGGATAGGAAAAATAGCCAACATCTTATAGAAAAACTGCTAGCCTCCATTGGTCTTTAGAACCTCAACTGCTACAAAGCAGACATTACCACTATCCAGGAAATGCGATGGGAAGGACCGGGCAAAAGGAGGATGAGAAACTGTGGCATTTACTATGGTGTGTTACCGAGAACAACAACAGCGACTCTTTGGATGCGGATTCTTCGTGGGAAGCAGACTCAGGCAAAAAGTCTTGAGCTTCAAACGTGTAAGCGAACGCATCACGACAATCCGAATCAAGGCAAAATTCTGCAACATTAGCCTAATATGCGCGCCTGTCCCCACAGAAGAGAAAAAGGACGACACCAAGGACGAGTTCTACGATCTCCATGACAAAACGTACGAGCAATGTCCTAGTTATGACATTAAATTCTCGGCGAATTTAACGCAAAGCTGGGAAAAGAGGACATATTAGGTGGAACAGTCGGAGAGCACAGCCTGTACGACACCACTTCAGATAACGGATTCAGGCTGATCGATATTGCTGCGGGCGAAATGTTGTGGTAGCAAGCACCTGGTTTTCACATCTCAAAATCCATGGAGATCTTGTCAACATTTCTGTGAACCCAACCTAGAAGAAGTAAAAACGGATATATCTCGGCTGAAATCCAACAAAGCCGCTGGAGCAGATGGTCTACCTTCCGAGCTCTTCAAAACAGCAGGCGACGAGCTGGATAGGAGCATACACCAAATCATCTGTAAGATATGGTCAGAGGAATGCATGCCCGATGAATAGAACCTCAGCATTTTTTGCCAAATTCTTAAAAAGGGAGATCCTCTAGACTGCGCCAACTATAGAGGAATAAGTCTGCTAAACATCGCCTACAAGATCCTCTCTGCCGTAATATATGAACGTCTGAAACTTTTCGTCAACAATCTGATTGGTCCTTATCAATGTGGCTTCAGGCCAATAAAGTCAACCATCGATCAAATTTTCACGTTACGGCAGATCCTGGAAAAGACCTATAAACTCCAAATCGATACCCACCAACTTTTCATCGATTTTAAGGCCGCGTATGACAGCATCTACAGAGACGAACTGTACAAAGCTATGGCTTGTTTTGGCATCACTGCCAAGCTCGTTCACTTGTACAAAATGACGATGGAGAACTCACGCTGCTCCATGAAGGTTGGCAACGAGCTTACGGAATCTTTCGACGTCAAAAAGGATTCAGACAAGATGCACTGTCATGCGATTTCTTTAACATCGTTCTTGAGAAGATAGTGCAGAACTCCAACGTCAACACCAGAGGCACTATCTTCCAAAAATCTGCTCAACTTCTCGCGTACGTCGATGATATTGATATAATGGGAAGAACACAGCGTGATGTCAATGGCGCCTTTGTGAGAATTGAGACAGAAGCGGCAAAAATGGATTTAGCGGTAAATGAGGGAAAAACGAAGTATATGCTGTCTTCGAGGAAGGACCAAAACCGACGGCTCGGGCAGAACGTCACAATAGACACATATAACTTCGAGGTAGAAGAGGAGTTTGTCTATCTAGGTTCCGCTATAAACACGGGCAATAACATTAGCGCCAAGATCAGACGAAGAACAACTCTTACTAGCCGCTGTTTCTTTGGGCTAAGAAAGCAATTGATTGGAAAGTTCTTCGGGTCATCTTTGGCCCCGTGTGCAATGAAGGGGAATGGCGAAGAAGATACAACAGCGAAATTTACGGGTTGTAAAACGACATGAACCTAGTCAGAAGGGTCAAGGTCCAGAGACTCAGATGGCTGGGTCATTTAGAGCGGATGGACAGCAATGCTCCGGCTCGGAAAGCCTTCGACACTATTCCCGAGGGACGTAGGAGAAGAGGAAGATCGCGACTCAGGTGGCGCACTCAATTTGAAGAGGACCTGAACCAACTTGGAGTGCCTGGGGACAGCTAGCTAGGGACCGAGCTGGCTGGTGGAGACTGTTGTTTGAGGCCCAAGTCCACAACGGACTGCAGCGCCACCTAACCCAAGTAAGAAAGTAAGCCCATTGGTCTTTTATTAATAGAGATAAATGGGTTTTCAGTAAACTGGATTTTGGCAAAACACTTTCAAAATTGTCAGTAACAAAAGCGGAACTTACAGCACAAAGACTTCCATTGAATTTATTCCCGGACAATGCATGAAAATTGCTTCTGCAATGCAATACGACGTCTATGCTCAACCAAAAAATTTTCATTTTGTATTCAGAAGCACAAATATTCTTACCGCAGTCTTAAAAAAGCACAATGAAAAATTTAAAAACAAATTCTTTGACCATTTAAAAAATGCAAATACCAGACGAACAACAGCAACTTGAATGCCAAAACAATATTAAAGAAGTAAAACAACAAATGCAAATAGCCTTAAAAAATGAAAAAAAAAATATGTCAACTGCTTTTTATATTTCCTTTCTGAGTTTCACAACACTATTATTCCCCTTCTCTTTTGAGAGAAAAATACATTTTTGAAATGTGTCCGAAAGTCGTTTGGACTTGGACAGGAAATGCACTTAATGGCTTTCAAGTTTGTCTTTCTTGTCATTGCATTCGTGAATTTGTTGTGAGTGTTGCTTTAAGGATCTTAAAACATAAAGGGTTTTCCAATAAGAGGTGTTATTTTGATATTCAAAGAAAAATGGCATTTTTTGAGATAAATGATCGGAAGTTTATTTCACTATAAAGAAGATGGTATACCGTTAATAATGGAATACAACATCAGCCAAATGACCGCCACGACCACGCTTACAGGACCATGTCCTTTTCATGAAATTTTCCATAACCAAATCGCAAAGTGGCTGTCCAATGTCCTCGATAGCCTCACGAATTCCATCTTTCAGGTCTTGAATCAACGCTGGGCTGTTGGCGTAGACCTTATCTTCCACGTGGCCTCAAAGGAAGAAGTCGCAGGGTGTTAAATCACAAGATCTCGGTGGCCAATTGTGATCACCTCTTCGAGAGATAACACGGTCCGCAAACTTAACTCTTGGGTTTTCCGAGCACCAGATGCGACAGTTTTGCTTTGTGACGTAGCCTCCGAGGTGGAAATGGGCCTTATCAGTCAAGATGATATTTCGATGGAATTCCGGATCATTTTCATGCATTTCAAGGACCCAATCAGCAAAGACACGACGTTGTTGATGATCAGCCGGCTTGAGTTCTTGTGTTAACTGAACTTTATAAGCATTAAGACCCAAGTCTTTATGCAAAATACGGTGTAATGACGTTTGTGGAATGCCTTATTCCAAAAAACGACGAGGAATGGACAAACCTGGGTTTTCTTCAACACTTTGGGCTACAACAGCAATATTCTCAGTTGTTCTTCAGCGACGTGCACGGTTTTTTTCTTCACATCACTAACTTGTCCCAACAGCTCGAATTTGTCCACCAATTTCTGTATTGCGGTCCGACAAGTTGCTTCACGACGACCCAAAAATGTTTTGGTTTGACGAACCGTCTCTGCCAAATTTTCACAATTTTTATAGTGAATTTTAATGAATTCAATGCACTGTTGAAGCGTGTATCGTTCCATTTTTATTAATGGCGTAGTTTCTATTTGTCAAATGTCAAACAATAACAGCTTCAAAAGTGACAGCTACCGAGTTACGGGCTATTCAAAATAACACCTCTTATTGGAAAACCCTTTACAAGTGTCAATTTTTGAGTGCTTGTCCTTTCTCAATAAATGTCTGATTGTTTGTTAACATCGGTTTTGTTCTCTCTCATTTTTCAACCTTTTCATAAACATCAAACAATTCTAAATGTCAAATTGTTGTTTTATTTTATTTTTTTAGCTGGAGTCCTTATCAACATCGAGTGCAAAGCATGGGCAAAGAATATCTTCCACGATCGTTCTGAGAGGAGAGGATCCGTCCATTTCGAGTTGATGGTTGACTAAGAAATGGAAGTCTAAAAAACTTAAATAAAAAAAAACAAAGTTTTTAAATAAAACAGATTAAAAAATATAAATAAAATAATAAAAAACACACCACACAGACACATTACAAAAAAAAAAAAAAATAATAATAATAATAATTTAAAGAAAAAAAAACTAAATAAACCCCATTTATTTAGTTTAAAAAATTAAGTCACAATAAAATAATAATTATATAAAAAAATTCAAACAATTTTAATTTAAAGTTAAAACATATTTGAATATTGAACAAAAAAAATGATAATTTCTATACTGCAGCATACGGAGAAATAAATTATAAAATGAGTAAAAATCACTAAAAATTTAGCCCGAACAACAACAACAATGAGAAATAATAGAACAACAAATTAAAAATAATTGCAAAAAAATTATAAACAAGAAAAATTTTAAATAAAATCGAAAATCAGCGCAGCGAAGAAAAACAAAAATATTACAATTTTAAATTAAAATACAAAACTGTACTTAAAGAAAATCTTAAAAAAAAAATATTTAAAAATAACATGAAACAAGGACAGAAATAAAACATGTGAAAAAGCTAGAAACAGCAACATTTATATATATATATATATACAGCAAGCATAGTGATTCTGCAAAATTTTTATTTAATTTTTTGTTTTAATTATTTTCCTTAACTGAAACTTTATATTTATTAAAAATTATATAAACAAACATTATTTTCTTACCTAACTAGTTTGACCCATTCAATTAGAGACATACACACACACAACATGAACGAGCGGATTAATATTTAAAACAGAAAAAATAAATAAATAAGAAAAAAACTTATAGTGAAATTGTACTCACCTTTCTCAAAAACAAAAAAAAAACAAAAAAAATATTAAAAATTATATGTAAGAAAAAAATATATAAATATAAACTTTTTTGTTAAATTGTTCCATTTCACCCAGTGTTCCCCTTTGTCCCGCCCCCCTTCCCTTCGCTCCTAAGTTTAAAAACGAAAATATAAATTAACTGTTCCAGCACACCGCTTCCACCATAAAAATGCAAGTAAACAAAAACAACAACTACCACCACCAAGAAAAAAAATATATAGGTATAAATAATAAAATAAATAAATAAAATATATTTAAACCCCTAATCCCATCTCCTCTCTTGTCATCTTTTTTCCTCCATCCACTTAGTAAATAAAAACAAAAATAAATTACACTTTAATTTTAAGCAGTTTAGCTTATAAGAGAAAAAATAATATTTAAAAAAAGAAACTTGTAAAATTAAGTTTAAGTAAATATATAAAAAAAGAAAATTAGAAAAATAAAACAAATTAAAAAAAAAAAACAGACATATACATAAAATTCATATAAATTATAGAAAAAACAGATTAAAACAAAATTACACCGAATAAGTGTTTTTGAATGAAAAATATTATTAAAAAAAATTATTTTTAATTTTCCATATATAAAAAAAAATACTTAAAAAAGAAACTTATTAAACAACAACAAGATACTGCTTTGATTTAGATTATAATAAAATTATAATACAGACAAAAAAATATATTAAACAATTTTACCAACAGAAAGTAAAAATAAACAACAAACTGCTTTACAATTTCCTTAAGTTATGTCTTATGCCTTAAGTTTTGTTTTTGTTTCATACACAAAAAATCCCATTTTATTTTTGTATTATAAAAATAAAAATCTCCATACAGCCCGCTACAAAATCGCTAAACTACTTTTTATTCTTAATTTTAAATTATAAAATAAAAACAAACATTTTTTTGTTATAAATTAAAAAAAAAAAATCGCAGCATGTTCTATAGGAAAATTAAAGAAAAAATTCTTCGTACATTACAAACCAAAAAAAAATATAGTAATAAATATAGTTATTAAATTTAAATGACAAAAAAAAGTAAGAATAAAATCTGTAGAGCAGGTTATTTATTAAATAATTATAAAAGAAAAACAAAACAATTTTAATCAACTTTTAGATAAAACAATGAAAAACAAGAAAAGATACTATGTAAGAAGGCAGATTTTAAGAAAGTAAAATTAATTTTCTCATTTGTTGTTACAGAAAGAAAATAATGATAATATTTTTATTGGTTCTTCTTTTGTCTAATTTAATTGTTGAAAATATTTAAAAAAACAAAAAAATATTCAAATATATTTTACAAAACAAATCGCGTACTTAAACTCAAAAATTAAGTAAAAAATAAAAAAAAACTCACTCGAATATGTTTCTCCCTTAACAACTAAAACAACAACAACAACAACAACAAAAATGCATTGTTTATAAGCAAAACAATATTTCAAAAATAAACTACATAAGTGGCTAAGCTAAAAATAATAAAAAAACAAATACTTTATAAAAAAAAACAATTTCTTATACAAGAAAAAAAATTGTAGCTTTTTTGTTTAGGTTTTAAAAAAATAAATAAAAATAAAAAAAAAACATTTAAAATAAATTTAATTTATGTTAACATTTTTTTGTTAGCTTTTAGTGTTCATAGATTTAACAAATAATTAAAAAAAAAAAAAAACAAACCAACAAATTTAAATTTTAAATAAAATAAAATTTACCATAAAAACAACAAAAAACAAAACCAAAATAATTGTATAGTTTTCTAGGACATACATTTTAGATGGAATTTTGTTTATTAGAAGGGTGGATAGGAGGAGGCTTGTTATATTTTCAATTTGTTGCCCAGTTTACCTTCAGCTCGAGATCAGTGATAAAAATATGCATTTCTATTCATTAATTTGGGGTTGCAACATGTTTTCATACAGCTCTGTTGCACCAAAACAATTATTGACACATGCATGCATTCACAATAGTGTAAGGAACCACCTTAACCCAAAGCATGTTGCTGCAACATATTTCTTTAATTCAATTTCGAGGACCTAGCTGCAACGTATTGATATGTGACTCCAAGTTCCTCAAACCGAACTGAAAAGAATAAATTGACTTGAGCAAGCCAAATATCATAACGGTTTTAATGTGCTAGCATGTTGCCGTGCTGGTTTGCCGATCAAAGTATCAAATTGAAGCATCACAACTATGTTTTTGGGAGTTATAAAATCGGAAATGGCTTGATGGGACAATTTTGCTTCATGTTGCCATTCAACAATGTTGCTGAAAATCTTTAAGCTTAAACAACTTTGATTGTTCAATATCTGAAGGTCTTCAAATCAAAATGATAGAATTTAAAGTAGCAACATGTTGTTCAACATTGAAAACACTTAATTTGGCAATGTATAGTCTCTCTGTTGCACCAAAACGAATAGTGACACATGTATGCTTTAACAATGGTGAAAGAAGCCACTTTAACCCAGAGCATGTTGCTGCAACATATTTCTTTAATTCAAATTTCGAGGATCTAGCTTTGAGAGGTGTTTGTTTTGTTGCTGCAACGTGTTGATATCATTCAAAGTTGCTCAAACCGAATAAATAAGGAATACATTGACTTGAGCAAGCCATCATAACGGTTTTAATGCCCTAACATGTTGCCGTGCTGATTTGCCGATCAAAGCATCAAGCTGAAGTATCACAACTTTGGTTTTGGGAGATATCAAATCGGAAAGGGCTTGATTAGACAATGTTGCTTCATGTTGCCATTCAACAATGTTGATCAAAATCTTTAAGCTCAAGCAACTTTGTTTGTTCAATATCTGATGGTCTTCAAATCGAAATGATTGAATTTACAGTAGCAACATGTTGTTCAACATTGAAAACAGTTAATTTGGCAATAAATCAAATGTATATTGTAGTGTCCGTAGCTTAGTGGTTAGGTTTGTTGGCTGCTAAGCAGAACGTCGTGGATTCAAGTCCTACTCGTGCCCAAGGTTTTTATTTCATCTTTCACCGGCACTGCCTCTTGCGAAGAATTGACAAAAGTTCCAAGAGTCTGAAGAATCTGTCATGAAAACATGCGGTCTTGCGGTTTGACATGATGACGTGTCACTGGTTAAAAATCAGAGAAATTCTGACCAAAATAACTTCATTAAACCTAAGGCGTTGGGGAATTTCGGTAGTCCTCTCTCTTTGCAAAGGAAACTCATTAATTAGGATTGTAACCAAATTTTTTGAAGGATTTATCTACCTTAAAGAATTTCGAAAATAAACTTGTTTTTAAGGCATTGAAAGGGGAACGTTATTTAAAACAGAATTTGAATGGCTAGTACCCAAATTTTTGGTAAATTCTCTTTCTCAGCTTGAAGTTTGAAAGAACCTTAAATTTTCAAATAAAAAAAAGTATACTTCCATCATCTCGTGTACACTCACAACTCTCGTTTCTAGCTCAAAAAAAATGGAAAGGTTGAGGTTTTTTCTATCCAAAAAAAACACACACAAAAATCCAGGCTTCGAAAAAGTAGAACAAAAAATCCAGGGAAATAAAAGAAAAATATTGGTTCTACTTGATGAAACTCAAACTCAAAAACTTATCTACCTTGAATTTGGAAAAAAAAAATAACATCTATTCACAACTCATACTTCTAGCTCAAATTCAATAGGCTTGGCGTTTTGGTTTGAGACTTTACAAAGAAAGAAAGTACCCGAAATTCCTCTCAAAGCAAGACATTTTGTATTTCCTTTACGCCCAAAATCCACCCTTAAAACACACACAAAAGTTCATCCTCTAGATGACCTTGACCTCATTTCGAAAATAAGAAAAAACAAACACATAACCTGCTCGCCCAATTTTCATCCCTGCGCAGTGGCCACACTAAGGTACACACACTCCACATAAAAAGGGATTGTTGCTCTTATCTCAAGGATACACAATACCCTCTCTCAGAACAAAAACAGATACTGCTATTTTGTTTACTCTCTTTTAACCTTTTTTGTATTTGTTTTTAATTTAAGGGAGATAAAAACAAGACGTTGCATGTGATTTAAAGCAAATTTGTTTGATTTTTTGTTCATATTAATTTAAAAAAATAATAAACAATCAAGAAGTATTAACAAAAATAAAAAGAAGTATTGCAAATGTATTAAATATTGTTATATTGTTTAAAATAAAATTAATGTTTTTAAATTTAAATTTTAAAAATAAACAATTAAAAAAATAAATAAACCTAACAACGCGATCGCTATGCTGATAAATGTATGTAATTATATTTAAATAAAAATAAATTTAAATTAAAAAAAAAAAAACATTTTTTTGCATTAAATAAATTTTAATAATTGAAAATTAAATAAATTAAACAATTGAGAATGGAAAAAAGAATTACTTAAATATTTTAAAATAGTACCTAGAAAGACATGCCTAATTAGAGTTGTTAAGTAGGTACTCTGATAAATTTTAAATACAATATTTTATTATTCGTTAGATTTTTAATTAATTTTTAAATAAATCAACAGAAATTATTGTTTTGTTTTTTTTTTTTAATTACTAAAAATAATGTGAATAATGGCGGGTTAAAGTTTTGTTTTCATAAAAAAAATCAAGCATCTTTTAATTTAAGAAAAACAAAAGAAATAAAAATGAAGATATAAAATGAATAAAAAAATAATGTGTATATTCCATTCACTGCCCAGAATTAAGAAAACAAAAAATGAAAAAAAGACAAACGAGATAAAATGAAAAAAATAGATATTTGCCAGTTCTTGAAAAAAAAAAACAAAATATTAAAAATATGAACACTTTTCTATTTTGAAAATAACAAACATTAAATAAAACTTATTTATTATTCAATTTCTATTTTTTTTCCTCTCACTTTGTTTTGAAATTAAAAAAAAGGGCAAACAATTTTTTGAAAATTGTTTATTAATAAAATAAAAAAAACTATGTGAAAACAAATAGGTTCTGCATCCTATAGAAACGAAAAAAAAATTAACATTGTTTTGTTTTAATTTTTATAAACATTCAATATTTTTAATAAATTTATTTTTTGTTATATGAAAAAAACATAAATAAATAAATAAATAATAAAATATGTACTCATATGTATATGTACATGTTAAGTTTAAACAAATAAATAAATGCATAAAGTACAGAGGCAAAATATAAATTAGTAGTTTATTAAAAAAAAAAAATCTATCAAATGTATTTAACTATTATATAAGCGATGAGCAAAAAAAATATTGAAGCCAAATAATAACATCAACCGCTATAAGGAAATAATTTTGTGTTTAATTGTTTTTTTGTGTTTTTTTTTTTTCTTAAACAATTTTTTAAAATTTTGTAGTTTTATTAAAATATTCACTGCAGCTTTCTTGCATTTCTTTTCTAACAAAATTTTTCAAATTCTCCATTTTTTCCTTCAAAAAACAAAAAAAAATAAACAAACAAACTATGTACTAAAGCAAAATTAATAAAATCCACCAAAATGAAATTTTATTCATTGAAACAAAAAAAAAATAAAAAAACAAAGAAAAATCAGAGATATTCAAAAATTTTAAAACCAAAATATAATGAACAAGAACAGAGCTCAATATTTTCATTGAAATTGAAGAATATTATCAAAAAAATAAAATAAAATATTTAACACATAAAAGCTTTGAAAAGTGCTTGAAAATTGTAATTAAAAAATAGTAAAGCAGTATAACGCCCACAATCCTTTGCTAAGAGAAAAACAAAATGAAGAAAACAAACACTATGATGGACAAAAAAAAATATTAAAATTGAAAACCAAGAAAGAACAACAAAAAGAAAAAAAAATTAAGAATAATTTCTTTACTTTTCCTATGCCACCATCAATAACAGAAAGAAAAAAAAGAAGAAAACCAAAATTCAAATTCTATGTTAGAGATTGTTTAATAATAAAAACAAAACAAACAAAAAAAAAACTAATAAAATGAGGAAAAATTTATTGAGAAATAAAATTTATCAAAAATTTAACAAAAAAACAAAAAAAAAATAAATTGTGTTTTATTGCCCAATGATGGATTTTAGGTCATTTGGGTATTGAGGTGTTGTATTCCTTTTCAGTGTTAAAGTCGAATTGTCAAATTATTGGATTTCCGAACAGAAGAGTTGCACCTCCGGCCAATGTATTATGGCTTGAAAACCTAGAACGTTGGACACATTTTTTAAAATCAGAAGCTTATTGGACGGTTTTAAGTCTGAAACCTACAAAATAAATCCTGGTGTGCCCCAGGGCTCCGTTTTATCTCCTACCCTATTCCTCATTTGCATTAATGAATAATGATCTCGTGTCTGTAACTTCTAATATAATACCTACATTGTTTCGCTGACGATAGCACCCTTACTACTTACTTACTTATCCGGCTCACAATCCATGAAGGATCTCAGCCTGAAATACTGCCAACCTTCCACCGTTAACGGTCCCTCGCATACACTCTCCAGTCACCGAAAACAAGCGTTTTTGCATCCGCAGTCACTTGGTCCTTGTACCGTAGGTTCGGTCTTACTTGTCGTCTTGAACCTGGGGGCTTGGATTAGAAGATTTTCATGGCTGGAGCGTTGTCGTCCATTCGCTCGATGTGGCCGAGCCAATGTAGTTGTCTTGGCCTTCTGAACTACATCCACATCTTGGTACAGCTCGTACAGTTTTCGGTTGAACCTTCTTCTCCATTCGCTATCGTCTCATACGGGACCGAAAATCCGTCGAAGAATTTTTCTTTCGCAAGTCCCCAGTATCAATAACCCTTTTTTACATATCGTCCACCACTCGGTGTCGTAGAGTAGGACTGGTAAAATCAAAGTTTTGTATAGCAGACACTTTGTCTTTCGAGTGAGGAATTTTGAACCCAGTTGTTTTGCAGCAGCGCAGCGGTTCGCAAGGGTAATTCTTCTTCGGATCTCCACTAAGATGCGTCTTTTGTGGGATTGATGTCTGTTCCAAGATAGGTGAACTCCTTAACTAGCTCGGAATTGCTGCTACCAAGAGTGGTGTTTTGTCCTAGGCGGTGGACAGATGTTGCTTTGTTTGTTGATAGCATGTACTTTGTTTTGTCCTCATTCACTTCAAGACCAACTATCTGCTCCAGGAATATGTTGAAGAAGACACAATGACAACGCATCTCCTTGAGTAAACCCTGCGCATGTTTGGAATAACTCGGATAAGCTGTTACTCATTTGCACACTGCAATGCGTATTGTTTAGCGTCATGCGGCACAGCTGGATCAGTTTGTTCGGGATCCCGAATTCAGACATCGCCATCATAAGCTCTTGGCGATGGATGCTATCATACGCAGCTTTAAAGTCGATGAAAAGATGGTGAGTTTCGACTGGAAATTCATTGGTCTTTTCCAGGATCCGCCTCAGTGTGTATATTTGGTCTATCGTTGTTCAGCCTGGCGTAAAGCCACACTCGTACGTGCCGATTATTGTGTTGCAGAAAGGTTTAAGACGCTCACACAGTACGTTGGATAGGATTTTGTATGCAACATTAAGCAGGGATATGCAACGGTAGTTTTTCCATGACATCGCACCACAATTTTTGTAGATGGGGCATATGGAGCTTATCGACCATTCAGTGGGCATCGGCATGCAGTCTTCCTCCCACACTTTGTTGATGACCTGGTGCATGCGGATCATCAAAACACCTCCTCCATATATAAAGAGCTACGCAGGTATGCTTTCCGACCAGGCGGACTTGTTATTTTTAAGCTTTTGGATGACTCTTTCTATCTCTTCTGCGCTGGGGGCAGGGACGGGGTCTTCATTAACTGGTCTTGCGTCTCTTTCACAAGCTCGCTCGACATTTTGTGCATTCAGCAGCTGTTGGAAGTGCTGCTTGAAATTATTTACAATTCCCTGTGCTTCGGTGACTAGGTTTCTTTCACTGTTTCGAAGAACTTGTGTCCCGGTTCTGAAACCAGAAGCTAATTGCTTCGACCTTTGAAAAAAAAAAACACCGGGTGTTGTTCTTGGCCCGAGACTCTTCTAGATCTCTGAGCTGAGAAACTGCGGATTCTCTTCTCTTCCTTTGCAGGGTGCTTTTCCCATTTTTCCTTTTTGTTCGATGGCTTTCCTTTCCATTTCAGACTCAATTGTGAAATTTTCATAAACGAGTCTTTTGACAAATGAAAGACTTTCTAATTGTTCCCAATCAGGACCAAAATGTAGTGCAAGCAGCTTTGCAACATCTTTTTTTCATCTTTGATTACGGCACCCACACCGATGAGCAGAGCGGATATTTGCATATCCGATATTTTTTTTCCAACTTTTAGAACAGATTTAGGTAGGTACTCCAACATCCGATTTATAAAAAAATTCTCTTCGCACCATTATTTGGCCTGATCGCGTCTTATACAGTAAAAAGCGTTTGGATTGGTTAAATTTAAAGTGCCGGAGGTTTCAAACATCTCAGTGCTACATCTTTCCAATTCCAAACATTACATTGAGGACTTCCCAACTTCGGACGTATTCTCAAGTACAGAAAATATTTTTTTAGCCGAAATACTCGAATGTAGAACTCTCTTCCACACTCTGTCTTCCCCAGGCATTGCAATGTTCAGGAATTCAAGACCGACACCTTATCCATAACCCTCTCTGTCTATCCCACTTTCCCTAACGCTCGCACTGTGCTTTGGTTTAAAAAGGGAACAAAACCCCCTAGAGTTCGTGCATATTATATAAAAAATAAAAAATAAAAAATATCGATAGAACTACTTATTAATATAGTTCATCTGGCATCACTATTTCAGAATTACTAACAGCACCATCTACATTTCGCTTCTTTCAAAATACCGCTGTAGTATAAAATCTGACAGCTCACTTCAAAGAACTGTTATCATTGTGAAGTGATTCATCATGGCGTCTCTAAAGAAAGAGATCATACTGAACGTACCCAATAATCAAAACGAGACAACCAGCACACCACATTTCTTGCACAGCTGTTTCATTATTGCTGTATTTCATTTTGTCTTCGCTCTTGTGCTGTCGTGCGCCGAACAAATTTTGCCAACCCAAAAATATTATTTCACCAGCATTCACTTTTTAAATACCAAAGCGTTCGTGTAGTTCGACGTCTTCGCAAAAGAAAAAAGAAAACAAATTATTTATTCTGCGCAGAAACATATTTTTGCACTTGAGACTGAGATAAAAGAAAAAAACGAGAAACAGATAAATTAACATACAAAAAAAATTCCACAACATTCGACATCGACATCGATACAAAGGTGAAAAAATTAGATTTTGTTGTTTTTGTCTATTCCAAATGTTCGTCTGTTTAATATTTTGAGAATGAAATAAAATTGTTTTCATTGTTTTTTTCATTGCAGAATTTTATCATAAAAAGAAAAATAATCGACAAGATGTTTCGTAATAAATTGATTGTAATTTGTCTGCTTGTTGCTGGGGGCTCATGTCTAATAAATGGTAAGTGAAAATTATTGACAAATTACTAAAGTGACTCAGTGGAATGAAAATTGACAAAAAAAAAACAAAAAAATTACTAGTGACTATTGAACCGTTGTAACCTTTTCTGTGGTTTGTAATTCAATTTGCTCCTGTTTTCAGTCGATGAACCCTCCCGTCCCTATTCACTTGTTGGGAAAAAAAAAAGGAAAAGAAAATGAGGAAAACCACAAAAGCCACTTTTTTCCAATGCCAATGTCAGCCAATTCGCAATTTGTTTTCCTTTTCGTCGTTTATTTATTTACCTGCTCCCAATACGCATTATGTTTTTAAACAAATTCTAAAAATAGAAATTCCATAAAAGATGGATTTTGGTTTTCGAAATAACACAAAGAAAGAGTTGAATAGACGCAGAAAGTCATTGAAACAGAAATGACAGCCATCAGAAAAAAAAATAGAAAATAGAAAACAACACAAAATGGCAACAAATTCCGTCTCTGGTGTCGCGTCTCCAAAGCGCAAAGATAACACGAATTATTATTTTTCTAGCTGCTTCTGCTGGCTTCTATTTCTTTTGTCATTGTTCAGATGATCGCTGCTAGAGTTCGAGTTCGAGTTGAGTTGAGAGTTTTTTTTTTTCAATTCAAAACAACTGGTCTTTGTCTATACCCTCACACCGCTGCTCTTACCACCGTATGACATGACATGACTCATAGACGAGAGCCGAGTTTTTATCGTTGCTTGGCCTGCAAATTGCATTAAATTCAATATCGTGCTGGCATATTGTTTGCGGGACGACAAACGAGATGATTGCATTCTTCCTTCTTGGAAAACTTAAGGTTTTGATTTTGTTTATAGCTTCTCAATTGTAGAGACCCTATCGGCTGCAATTAAATGATGAATAAGTTCTGTTGTTATTTAATTCTGTTTTTATTGATAAGGAAATAGTTTTTTTTTTATTTTTTTGTTTATTTGTGTGAATTTCTTCTTATCACTGTTATTATGGGGGTTGACACACTCGTATCGTTGGTCGTTAGTGTGGCCCCTATTTTACTTACGTCCCTTGGGTCGTCATCAGTGTATCCGTCCGTTTCTGAGGCCTGTTGTTGCTTCGCAACTAAATTCTTTTCTATGTAGTCGGGAAGTCGCCCCGACGTACAACCCCCAACCTGGAGTACCAGGCTCTTGATGTGACCTGGCCTGGGCTTCAAATAAGTCGAAGTAACCCGTTTAGGTGTTCGTTCACCAAGTATTTCGGCCTGACTAGAAATGAAGACGCCACCGTTGATTCCAAAAAAAGAAATTCATTCGCTTGCGTCCCTCCATAGGAGTGCCTTGTTTGGAACCCTCCTTCGTTGTGGGGTAATTAGTAGTAACAGCCTACTCCGCTTCGACCTGTTGACCATGGGAGGCCCTTCTGTGAAAACAAGTTTCGCGATCGCATAGCTCTAAGCTTCATAGTAGTAGTTACCGTAAGCCGCTCCGCCACGTCACGGCTTACCTCCTCATGGAGGGCAAATGTATAAAGGACAACGAAATTCGGATATGCACGTGGAATGTTAGGTCCCTTAATAGACCGCGTGCTGCCGAACTGCTACAAAGCAGTCATTACCGATGGGATGGACTGGACTAAAGGAGGATAAGAAACTGCGACATTTACTATGGTGATTGTTACAATGGCGACTCTTTGGATGCGGATTCGTTGTGGGAAGCAGACTCAGGCAAAAAGTCTTGAGCTTCAAATGTGTAAGCGCATGCATCACGACAATCCGAATCAAGGCTAAATTCAGCAACATTAGCCTAATATGTGCGCATGCCCCCACAGAAGAAAAAAGGACGACACCAAAGACGAGTTCTACGAGCTCCTTGACAAAACGTACGAGCAATGTCCTAGCTCTGATATTAAAATTGTTCTCGGCGATTTTAACGCAAAGCTGGGAAAAGAGGTCATCTTTGGTGGAATAGTCGAAAAGCACAGCCTGCGAGACACCGCTTCCGATAACGGATCCAGGCTGATCGATTTTGCTGCAGGCGAAATCGTCATAGCCAAAGTAGTGCTATGAATATCCCGACAACGGCCAAAACAAGGAAATGCTGCAAGAAAATTCGACGTCGGACGGCACAATCGCTAGATCCTTCTCTAATCGAGTGTCAAGTAACCTCTTAAGGAGTCCTATACCGCCAACATCAAGTATCGAAGACCAGTGGTAACATTGCCAGAAAGCATTTAGAGATGCCGCCTCCAATGTGCTGGGTTTCACACAGCCACCAAAACGAAACCCCTGGTTTGACGAAGAATGTAGACAGGCCCATGCAGCCAAGCAGAAGGCATATAAAGCGGCGCTTCATAGAAGGACAAGAGCTGCTCGTGAGGTCTACGAGCGAAAGAGGAGAGAGGAACGCTGACTTCTCAGGAGAAAAAAGAGAGAGCATGAGAAGCGTCAGATCGAGGATGTTGAGAGAGCCAACAGCAGGAATGAAGTTTGGAGGTTTTATCGAAAGGTTAAACAGCTGGCTCAAGGTCATCGAGCTAGAACCGATGCCTGCAGAGATAAACAAGGGAACATCATAGTAGAATCGCAGTCAATGCTGGGGATTTGGAAAGACCACTTCTGTAGACTGTATAACGGCGACGACGAACAAAACACCACCGTCAGACATGAGCCTTACATCGAACACGATGATTGTCAACAATTCCGTGAACCCGACCTGGAAGAAGTAAAAATGCCAATATCACGGCTGATATCCAAGAAAGCCGCTGGAGCAGATGGTCTAGCTGCCGAGCTGTTCAAAACAGCAGGCGACGTGCTAGATAGGAGCATGCACCAAATCATCTGCAAGAAATGGTCAGAGGAATGAATTCCACATGAATCTAACCTCAGCATTGTTTGCCCGATCCTGGTAAAGGGAGATGCTCTGAACTGACGATGGAGAACTCACGTTGCTCTATCAAGGTTGGCAACGAGCTTATGGAATCTATCGACGTAAAAAAAGGATTCAGACAAGGCGATACACTGTCATGCGATTTCTTTAACATCGGTCTTGAGAAGATAGTGCAGAACTCCACCGTCAACACCAGAGGCACTGTCTTCCAAAAATCTGTGCAGAAGCATTTACCCTGATAAAATCGGATTAAAGTGCCTTAGGCTGTTTCGAGAGGAAAGTTCTTCGGGTCATCTCTGGCCCCGTTTGCTTTGAAGGGGAATGGGAAAAAAGATACAACAGCGAACTTTACGGGTTGTACAACGACATGGACCTAGCCAGAAGGGTCAAGGTCCAGAGACTCAGATGGCTCGGTCATTTAGAGCGGATGGACACCAATGCTCCGGCCCGGAA
>CAKKXW010000005.1:9827607-9859317 GCA_920937365.1 Sphaerophoria rueppellii
TGTATAAAAGTGTTTAATATATAAATTGTATTGTCTTCCTCTGTGAACTTTTATAAAATACACTGTGGTAACGCAGAACTCAGTTTGTATCAAATTTTGCCAAAAGCCATCCATCTGCGTTTTTTTAATTCTTACACATACAAAATACATACTCTCAAAGATCTGTGTATAAAAGCACTCTACATTATATTCAAGGCCAAACAAATATCTCCACAGAAAAGTCTCATAACAAAATTATTATTATGTCGTTGCCGTTCTTATGCAAGAATTTTTTCTATAAGGCGTTCTCGTTCTAACCTTACGCCATTTTTCATGAATTCCCCATTGAAAATAATCTCCAAATTCTCCAAAGCAGTAGTTCTCAACTATTAGGTAGATGACTCTAGGATCGATGCCAGAACCATGGTACTAGATTTCCAATCTTGGTAGTACTAGTCTATTTCATATACAAAGGAAGTAGCCACGCTATGAGCGAGCGGCGAAACAAAATTCTGAGCGGCTAAGCGGCACCGCTCAGCAACCAAATCTGTTTCAATTGTTCTGAGCGGCAAGAAGTAAAGATGGCCAAAGGACGCACTTTTTCAAGCAGCAAATCAAAAGATTCGATAGACATACGTACATATTGCCAGAATCTATCTAGAAATTAAGGTAGATTCAAAAATAAAAATGATTAAATTCTTCAAACTCCGATCTTAATTGGTTAATCGGATGAATACCAAATCATCTTCTTTTTTGTATTCGTTTAAGTAATTTGTACACATACAAACGATTTTCCGACAGTAAAATACGGCAAACTGTGACAAAGGCATTTTAACTACTAATCGCTCAGGAGCCGCTCAGTGCCTGGCCATACGTCGCTTAGAGCTGCCGCTCAGCCGCTAGCCGCTCAGCCGCTTAGCCGCTTACTGCGTGGCCGAGGCCTAAGTCGTTGGACCTTAACTTTTCTGGCTAGGTCAATGTCGCTCAACAGCTCGTACAGTTCTTGGTTGAATCTTTGTCGCAATTCTCTATTAATGCAGACAAACAAAAATCACTCGAAGAATTTTTCTCTCAAAGCAGCCCAAAGCGTTTTCATCAGGGTCATGCTCCATGTCTCTGCCCATGGACCGGGATGATTAGAGTTTTGTAGAACGTCACTTTAGTTGCTCGGGAGGAATTTACTACTCAATTGCCTTCTTAGTCCAAAGAAGCAGCGATTGGCAAGAGTGATTTTTAGTTTGCTTTCAGCGCTGGTGTTGTTGTCTGACAAAGTTCTTAACTAGCTCGAAGTATGCTGACGTTTGCTCAAAGACGTCGATGTTGGTTGTTCTTTCATGTCGACAGCATTAACTTGATCTTGCCCTCGTTAACCGCTAGACCCATTTTCCTGGCCTCCGTCTCAAGGCTCACAAACGCTCCACTGACATCACGCTGTGTTCTTCGTCAATGTCGTCTGCGTATCCTAGTAGCTGGACGGACTTTTGAAAGATTGTGCCTCTGGTGTTGACATTGGAGCTTTGCACAATCTTTTCAAGAATGATGTTAAAGAAATCGCATGACAGCGCATCGCCTTGTCTAAAACCTTTTTTGACATAAAAAGCGTCCGTTAGGTTTTTTCCGACGATAATGGAACAGCGTGAATTTTCCATTGTCATCTTCCACAGACGGACGAGTTTTTCTGGGATGCCAAAACTAGACATTGCTCTATTTAATTGGTCTCTATAGACGCTGTCATACGCGGCCTTGAAATCGATGAAAAGGTGGTAGGTATCGATTTGAAGTTCCTGGGTCTTCTCCAAGATCTGCCGTAGGGTGAATATTTGATCGATGGTGGACTTTCCGCGTCTGAAGCCATACTGATAAGGACCTTTCAGGTTGTTGACGAAGGTCTTCAAACGTTCACACAGCACGGCAGACAAGATCTTATAGTTGATGTTAAGGAGACTTATACATCTGTAGTTGGTGCAGTTCAGGGGATCTCCTTTCTTGAGGATCGGGGATACAATGCTGAGGTTCCATTCGTCGGGCATGCTATACGAAATCTTGCAGATGAGTTGGTGCATACTCCTAACCAAATCATCTTCAGTGGCTTGTACAATTCAGCGGCTAGACCGTCTGCTCCAACGGCTTTGTTCTGCTTAAGATGTCGCTATCTTCATTTCGTCAATGTCGGGTGGGTAGAATTGGTGGTCTGCTACACGCAAATTGAATGGTTTTGTAAAACTGGTGGAATTTTGCTCATCGCCATCAAACAGCATGAAAAAATGGTCTTTTCATATCCTCAGCACTGACCCTCACCACACAAAACAACCACTAAACTTGAAATCGTTCTCTAAATCATCAAAAAGACCTCAATCTCAAAAAGAGAAAGATTAAATTCATTATTTAGTTCTTATCGCTTAGAAGTTTATTTTATTGTTTTTGCAAAAAAGCCTTCAAACGTGGGTTTATCGTTTTTATCAGCAGCCAGCTGTTTCGTCTGATATTTTACAATTTACATGCTCAGAAGCTTGTTGTTGTTTTTCTTTCTTCGCATTTATTTGCGTTCTATATACCCCAAGAATGCCTCCTCCCTCTTAGCCTTAGGAAATTGATTGATCGTCGTAACACGTATTCTCGTATGGGATGATCTAAAGCCATCGGTTAATCTCGGTTACCTTTAATTACGTACCAAATAATCCGATAAATATGTTTTCTTTTCGATTTTTGCAATTTTGAAGTCATACAAGTTCCAAGGCTCCATTAGGAAGGTTATCTGACTCCTAGATACCTCCGGGCAGGGGCATTTGATGATCAGCAATGAAAGACTTCTGATCTTAAGTCGATTTTCAAAAACAAATACTTTTCCATGCAGCTTCAGGACGGATTCAAGATATTCAAGTGGTAATACTGAAGTCATAATCCGTAGACATTCCGAATCCGGTAGCCGTTTGACGTGGGTTGTAAACCCGTTCTGTTTACCTCCAAATGTGTAGAAAACTCACTAACAAGATTAGAAAATCGAATCATACAGACTGACCAGCGAACGGCTTTAAGCTGATTATAGCGATAAAGGCGAACTTCAAAACATCAAAGGCATGGCCAAAAATAATTTCAATGCGATAAGAGTTTAATTTTAATTGAAGAACAATCTTCCCCTTTGTGATTAAGAAAAAATGATTAATCTCAAAATATTTGAATACATCGTCTTCTTTTTCTTCTTCTTCTTCAAAAACAAAAATGATCAGGCATAAGTCCCTTATCACATTATCTCCCCCCAGTTTTTTTGTCAAATTCAAACTGATGATGATTTTTTTCTAAAATTTCAGGCCAAGTGCAGCCCTTGATTCCAATGGATGCCTCTAAATTGATTCCTTCCCTGACTGCTAAGGATGCCGACGCAAAACCAACCCCAGCACCAACTCCAGCAAGTACAACTGCAGCTCCTACCACACCATCAACAACGACCACAACGACAACAACCACCACAACACCCAAACCAACAACCACAGCTGCACCATCCACAACGCCATCACCAAATCCAGTGCCAATTCCAGAACCACCAATGGGCCGATGGAACACAACATGCATTTTACTCCAAATGGCTACCCAATTGAATTTCACCTACGAAACAACTGGTAAGATGAAACTTTTTTGACCCCAAGATCACCTGAAACCAATTTTCTATTGGCTTTTTAGATAACAAGACCGCCAGAGCAATCTACAACGTCCCAGCGTCGGCGAAATTGCACGATGTCAACTGCGAATCGAACAATACCCAAGAAATCGTTCTTCAATGGGGTCCCGATAACGCCATCCACTCGCTGACCATTTTCTTCGAACGCAACAGCTCCAATGTCAACGTACACACCATCCTTGTCAAGCTCCCAATCGATGCTGATGATTTTAATCCCAAGGGTAAGTTTGACATTCATCTCAATTTCGGTCAGATCTAAGAGTCTTGTTCTCATTCCAGCCAAACAACCTGTCCAATTGCTGTACCGTGGCGACATCTTTGAGGCTCCCTCGCACATGTCCTACCACTGCACTCGGCCACAAATCTTCAATATGACTGAGACAGTCAACGAAACAGCCGTCATCGGCACCATCCGACTTTCCGATGTCCAGATGGAAGCTTTCCGCACCGACAATTCTACTTCGTTCTCATCGGCTCGCGACTGTGATAGTTCAGAGACTCCAGACATTGTTCCAATTGCCGTGGGCATTGCTCTAGTCGCTCTCATTCTGATTGTATTGATCTCGTACTTGTGCGCTCGTCGTAGTTCCACTGCTCGTGGCTACATGAGCTTCTAGAAAAAGACCAGCGAGTGAAGACGAGGAGGAGAGATGGGGAGTAATCAAAATCCGAACATATTCAATTAGAAGAGACACAAAAAAGAGACTAAAATGTATTAAAATTAAAATTTTTAACAAACTGGACAGACAGATGTGTAAATAGATTACGACGGAATTCATTTTCGATTTTTTTTCTTTTTAATTTCGGTTTTTGAGTTTTTTTTTTTTTTATTCTGATATCCCAAAAAATTAAAAAAAAAAAAAAACAACAGATTTTTATAAGACTAGGACAAAGGAGGTGACCCCGATGATGACGTAAACGTGTTGAATCTATTTTAAAAACAAAAATTGGCATAGTTAGGAATTTAGAAATATTTTTTGTATTAAAAAAGAAACAAAATTGAAAAGTAAAGTTTAAACGAGAAAAAGTGGCTAAGGACCAATCAGCAGACAGATTCACTCTTTTTTTAAAGAAAAGATGATTCTAAGTATTTTTTGAACCAGAAACGGAAAATACAAGTGATTTATTCTTCTTCAAGAAAATTTAAATAAAAGAAAAACAAAAAAAAAAAAAACACCGATAAACGATAAAAATTAAATTGTTTATTTTTGTTTTCCTTTTTCAATAAAATTAATATTTTTTTTCAATAAATAAATTATAATTAAAATAAGAAAATAAATGTGATTTTTATTTTTGAAATTTCGGCAAAAATGTTAGTCTGTACGAAACTTTTTGCAAATATCTCGGCTACTACACCTTCAACTGTGGCTCAGTGTGATGAAAAGAGCTCGCGATGACCGAACAAATTTGGCGAGGTGGTAACCGATGGTATTGTTTGATTATCATAAACTTACATCTCAATCTACTTTTTGGTTTATTTTGTCTAACCGCATATATTTTATGAAGTTCCGACCGACCGATTGCAGCGCCATCTATTGTAAAGTAGCGGAATCAATCAATGACTACTACAAATACTACTACCTACTAGATGGCTCTGCGATCGGTGACGAAAAAACGCAATTTATCAGTTTCTTACTTCCTTAAGATGCCCCGTCAGTCCGTTGTGGACCTTGGCCTAAATCAACAGTCTCCGCCAGCCAGCTCGGTTCCTAGCTAGCTGTCCCCAGTTTTGCACTCCAAGTTGATTGAGGTCCTCTTCCCCATGAGTGCGCCACCTGAGTGGAGGTATTTCAGTTTTTCTTTCGTCCTACTCCTACGTCCCTCAGGAATAGAGTCGAAGGCTTTCCGCGCCGGAGCATTGGTGTCCATCTGCTCTAAATGACCGAGCCATCTGAGTCTCTGGACCATGACACTTCTCTGGCTAGGTCCTTGTCGTTTTACAACCTGTAAAGTTCGCTGTTATATCTTCTTCGCCATTCCCCTTTAATGCACACATCGCCAAAGATGACCTGAACAACTTTCCTCTCGAAACAGCCCAAGACACATTCATCTGATTTTGTCAAGGTACATGCTTCTGCACCATACAGCAGGACTTGGATGATGAGGGTCTTGTACAATTTTGCCTTAATTGCTCAAGAGGGGCTTTTACACTCAATTGTTTTCTTAGGGGCCAGTTATAGCGATCATTGGTTTTCATCAGTAAAAATTGGAACAGGAGGAATCTGAATTTTTTTCCTGATGAGCGTTTATAGCAATCAGGAAATTTACGTCATTGAAAAAATGTCACTTGTCCACCGCCAAAATATTTCCTGATTGAAATGCAGCCGGAAAATTTTTCCTGACAGAAATCTGTCATTGGAATTATTTAAAAATGAAACACAAAACATTGGAACGATTCGTTTCATTTTTTGACAAAAATCCATCAGCTGTTCAGGAATACGAATTTCCGTACGGAAAATAGAAAAATACATTTTTAACGAAAAATAAGTTTGCCAACTTATATTTTATTCTCAAAAAAAAATTCTTTAAGAATTTTCCGGTCGATTGGTATATAAATTGCATTAGTAATCGAAAGAAAACTTAGTTAAATATCCATTCAAAAATTTTTCCTGATGGATTTCAATGATTGCTATAACTGGCCCCTTAGCCCAAAGAAACAGCGATTATTGCTAATCGTTATTCTCCGTCTGATCTCGGCGCTGGTGTTATTACCCGTGTTTATAGCGGGGCCTAGGTAGACACCAGACATACTTCTTCCTTGAAGTTGTACGTTCTGGCCAAGCCGTCGGTGTTGTGTGTCCTTCCTCGAAGACAGCATTTACTTCGTTTTCCCCTCATTTACCGCTAAAACCATTTTTGCCGCTTCTGTCTCAGTTCTCACAAAGGCGCCACTGACATCACGCTGTGTTCTTCCCATTTTACCAATATCATCAGCGTAAGCGAGAAGTTGAACAGATTTTTGGAAAATACTGCCTCTGGTGTTGACGGTGGAGTTCTGGTCAAGAACGATGTTAAAGAAATCGCACGACAGTGCATCGACTTGTCTGAAACCTTTTTTGACGTCGAAAGATTCCGTATAAGCTCGTTGCCAACCTTGATGGAGCAACGTGAGTTCTCCCTCGTCATTTTGCACAAGCAAACGAGCTTGGCAGGGACGCCAAAACTAGACATAGCTTCTTACAGTTCGTCTCTGTAGATGCTGTCATACGCGGCCTTAAAATCGATGAAAAGGTGGTGGGTATCGATTTGGAGTTCATAGGTCTTTTCCAGGATCTGCCGCAACGCGAAAATTTTGTCGATGGTTGACTTTCCTGGCCTGAAGCCACATTGATAAGGACCAATCAGATTGTTGACGAAAAGCTTCAGACGTTCACATATTACGGCAGAGAGGATCTTGTAGGCGATGTTTAGTAGACTTATTCCTCTATAGTTGGTGCAGTTTAGAGGATCTCCCTTTTTGTGATCGGGCAAACAATGCTGAGGTTCCATTCATCGGGCATGCATTTCTCTGACCATATCTTACAATTGATTTGGTGCATGCTCCTATCTAGCTCGTCGCCTGCTGCTTTGAACAACTCAGCAGCTAGTCCATCTGCTCCAGCGGCTTTGTTGGCTTTCAGCCGCGATATTGCGGTTTTCACTTCTTCTAGGTCGGGTTCACGGTATTGTTGGCTATCATCGTGTCCGATGAAAGGCTCCTGTCTGACGGCGGTGTTTTGTTCGTGGTCACCGTTATAAAATCTACAGAAGTGGTCTTTCCAAATCCCTAGCATTGACTGCGATTCTACTATGATGTTACCTTGTTTATCTCTGCAGGCATCGGTTCTTGCTCGATGACATTGAGCCAGCTTTTTAACCATTCGGTAAAACCTCCGAACTTCATTCCTGCTGTTGGCTCTCTCAACATCCTCGATCTGACGCTTCTCATGCTCTCTCTTTTTTCTCCTGAGAAGCCAGCGTTCCTCTCTCTTCTTTCGCTCGTAGACCTCACGAGCAGCTCTCGTCCTTCTATGAAGCGCCGCTTTTTATGCCTTCTGCTTGGCTGCATGGGCCTGTCTACATTCTTCGTCAAACCAGGGGTTTCGTTTTGGTGGCTGTGTGAAACCCAGCACACTAGAGGCGGTATCTCTAACTGCTTTCTGGCAATGATGCCACTGGTCTTCGTTACTTGATGTTGGCGGTATAGTACTCCTTAAGAGGTTACTTGACACTCGATCAGAGAAGAATCTGGCGATCTCTTGCGATTGTAGCCGTCCGACGTCGAATTTTCTTGCAACATTTCCTTGTTTTGGCCGTTGTCGGGATATTCGTAGCACTACCTTGGCCACGACGAGGTAGTGGTCCGAGCCGATGTTAGCTCCTCGAAAAGTTCGAACATCTAAAATGCTGGACAAGTGCCTTCCGTCTATCGCAATGAGATCAACCTGGTTGACGGTTGATTATATCCAATTTAGAAGTTTCTACAAAAATTAATTTTGCTAATTAACGAAATGACCCACCAAGGAAAACACTTCGATTTAAAAGCTTATGAAAATATTCACATATAATTTGAGTTTTCAGCTTACCACGATGCCTAGTATAACATATTTTTTTTTTTTAGAGTGGCCCGATAGCTCTTGAAAAGCCAAGGGCTAAGTGGCTTACTCTCATCAACAATTCTCTAGGTGCTTGTGAAGAATTGAGGGGACCTACAATTTAACGCCGATTCCGAACGGCATAGTTGAGAATCACTTTTTTCATGACAGATTGATACTCTTGGAAGTTGTGTCAGTTCTTCGCAAGAGGCAGTGCCGGTGAAAGATGAAATACAAACTTTGGGCACGAATAGGATTCGAACCCACGACTCGACGTTCTGCTCAGCAGCCAACGCACCTAACCAAAAAGCTACGGACACTACGCCAAGTGTAACATAATTGAGAAATTTTCTGTAAAAATAAGGTAGAAATACATTTGTGGAAATATTCATGAGTTTTTTCCTTTCATGGTCAACGTAAACAACATTAGATTGCCATAGGCTTTCATAGGACACATCGCTTTCCCTTGTACGTTTTTTCGTTGGCTGGCAAGATGCAGTTTTATGAAAATTTTGAAATTTCGATTTTCAACACTGATGACAGCGCGATCCTTTGAGAACTAGCGTATATATATCAATGTTGCAGCAGACAAATTAAAGTTATTAAAGTCTTAGAGTTAAACTAAAGACCTGGCCCTCCAGGTTGGAGGTCGTGCGTCTTGGTAACTGCCGGCCACATAAAGAAACTATAGTTCTGAACCACCAACAATCCTCGGATACGGACGGAATTAATGATGACGACCCTTAACAAACAACGTGCAGCCGAACAACTAGCGGAAGGGGTTGACTGCTATAAAACAGATATAACCGCCATCCGAGAAATGCGATGGATTTGTAGTTGGGACTTGACTCAGGAGGAAGGTCTTGAGTTTCAACTCAGTGAATAAGCGCATCACGACAATCCGCATCAAGGCTAAAGGATGAAGACACCAAAGACGAGCTCCTCGACAAGACCTATGAGCAATGCCCTAGCTATGACATTAAAATTGTCCTTGGAGATTTTAATGCTAAACTGGGTAGAGAAGAAATCCTTGGTGGAATGATCGGACGACAGCTAACACGACACCATCTCCGATAACGGATTTAGGCTTATCGACTTCGCTGCGGGGCGAGACGTAATGGTAGTGCGTTGATCACATTGCGATCGACGCACGTCACTTCTCTAGCATGCAAGGTAAGCGCACATTCCGAGCTGCCAACATAGACTCGGACCACTACCTTGTTGTAGCCCAAGGTACGAATGCGGATATCGCGATCAAGGCCAACACGCGAAAATGCGAAATTTCGACGTCATACGGCTACAATCGCAAGAGATTCCTAGATCCTTTTCTGATCGATCTCCTCAGAAGTCCTTTGCTGGCAGCACAAAATATAGAGAACCAATGGCAACACTGCCAAGCAGCCATGAGAGATGCCGCCTCTGGAGTGCTAAATTAACACGGCCACCACAACGAAACCTTTGGTTTGACGATGAGTTGTGGAGAGCACATGCACAAGAGGCTTACAAAGCGGCGCTGCAAAAAGGACACGAGCAGCTCGTGAGCTCTACGATAAGAAAAGGAGAGAGGAGCACAAACTTCTCAGAAAGAAAAAAGGGAACATGAGAACCACGCGATCGAGAAGAAGATAGGAGATCCCCTTAACTGAACCAATTACAGAGGTGTAAGTCTCCTTAACATGGCCTATAAGATCTTTTCTGCCGTGCTGTGTGATCGTTTGAAGCAACCTGATTGGTCCTTATAAGTGTGGCTTCAGACCCAGAAAGTCCACCATCGCCATAGATCAAATATTCACCCTACTGCAGATCTTGGAGAAGACATAGGAACTTCAAATCGATACCTACCACCTTTTCATCGATTTCAAGGCCGCGTATGACAGCGTCTATAGAGACGAATTATATAGAGCAATGTCTAGTTTTTGGCATCCCAAAAAAACTCGTCCATCTGTGTGAGATGACAATGGAAAACTCACGCAGTTTCATCATGATTGGAAAAAACCTAACGGACGCTTTTGATGTCAGAAAAGGTTTTAGACAAGGCCATGCGTGGTCATGCGATTTCTTCAACATCATTCTTGAAAAGACTGTGCAAAGCTCCAATGTCAACACCCGAGGAACAATCTTTCAAAAGTCCGTCCAGCTACTAGGATACGCACAGCGTGATGTCAGTGAAGCGTGTGTGAGCCTTGAGACAGAGGCCAGGAAGATGGGTCTAGCGGTTAACGAGGGCAAGACCAAGTTAATGCTGTCGTCAAGAAAGAACTGCCAACGTCGGCGTCTTGAAGCAAACGTCAACATAGACAGATTTAACTTCAAGGTAGTTCAGGATTTTGTCTACCTGGGATCTGCTATCAACTCAGACAACAACACCAGCGCTGAAATCAAACGAAGAATCACTCTTGTCAATCGCTGCTTCTTTGGACTAAGAAGGCAATTGAGTAGTAAAGTCCTCTCCCGAGCAACTAAAGTGACAATCTACAAAACCCTCATCACCCCGGTCCTCATGTATGCTGCAGAGACATGGACTATGACAACATCTTATGAAATCGCTTTGGGCTGCTTTGAGACAAAAAATTCTTCGAATGATTTTTGAACCTGTCTGCATTAATGGAGAATTGCGACGAAGATTTAACCAAGAACTGTGCGAGCAGTACAGCGACACTGACAGAAAAGTTAAGGTCCAACGACTTAGATGGTTTGGTCATGTTGAGCGAATGCTGCTAGGGACCGAGCTGGCTGGAAACGTTTGTTGTATGAGGCCCTGGTCCAACCTGGACTGTAGCGCCACCATAAGTTAGTAAGTAATTATCTCCTTAAATTAATTTCAACTTCCTTTTAGAAATTTTAAGTTACTTTTATATTTTTCTCTCAATTAAATTGAAAGGATTCTCAATCACAGTATCGATTATCCTCAAGTTCAATTTGTCCACTTTTGCCCTTTTTATCCTTTTTATTCGTTTTGTTGTAGCCTTTGTTCTTCTATTCCATTCCTATGTATACATGAGTGACATCACAAAAAATAAACACCAAATAAAAGGAAGCACTTAAGCATGGGATCAAAAAGGACCAAACAAAATACAACAAAACAAAACGACCAATTCTTAGAAGAGAAAAAAAACAATCCTCTTAACATTTTATATTGAATCTAAAATAAATACACAAAAATAAAAAAAAGCGACATAACAAATCCAAGAAGCCGGGCAAAGGAGTTTAAGAAGTTTTGCCAATTGAGTGAGAAAATCCTTGAACAAAATCGATTTTGTTCCTTTTTTATTTTGCCTTTTTTTTTTGTGTGTCTCGACTCTCGATACGACCGACTCGACTGTGCGTTGGTCTGTCCGTCTTCAAGCCCTTTTGTCTATTTAGCTTCAAGATTGTTATATATTAACTATTTGGGGTTTGGCGGAAGTCTCAATATGTTGAAGAGAGGGTGAGCCAGAGGACGACTTTGCAATAAGCTATTTTAAGATTTCTATATCGAGACGAAGAAATAAAGTATATACAATGGAGGAAGGAAGCTAAACGAGTGTAGGACGACTGACTCTGAGGTGTGTTTATTGGAATCCGATAAGAAGGACATTCGTCCGTTGCGTCTTCTCGGTGGCGATCGGAGGTCCTTACGATTGTGGAGGAATTTAAAAGATTGCGATCTAAAATTGTGAGAAGAGGAAGTTAGTTACGTTGATATTTTGTGTTGGCTTACAAATTATTATTGTTATATTTTGCAATCCTGTAAGGATTCGTTTTTCTTGGTTCTTTAGTTAATCGAGAGCTTTGTCTCTCAATGAAAATTGAAGGTTGTGTGGTCGTATGAGGACTATCAAATTTCAGTTTCTGTTTGTTTGTTTCTTTTCTTTTGAAATCAGTTGAATGCGCCCTAACCTCATCACACCATAATTTCTTAAGTTAAGAGAAAAATATCATTTCTACGTGGTGTGAATATCTTTGGTAAAAATCGAAAACTCAACAACACAAGCACAATGCAACCAGCAGAGCGGCTAGGAAATACGGAAGGAGAATATCAAGGATGCCCAGATGTTTATTATCTTTCACATTCTTATGAAAAATTGTGGTTTTGGTTTTTCTTTTTTTTTTTCTTTAAATGAATAAGCTATTGGGGATGTTGTTGGGGTAGGGAGGAGAGGGAGAAAAATTGGAAAATCGAAAATCCTTTGTTGTTTCCTAAATAGGTACCAAGTTTTTGTAGAAAAATCCTCGCATGGGTTTAAAGAAAGTCGTGGTCGGGATAATGGGAAATAATGAAAATTGGATTAAGTTGGAACTCGGAATAAGGAAGGTTTGCAACTGCAAGTCACGTTGAAGTGGGAATTTTTTTTTTTTTTAACCCATTCCAGGATCTCAATTTGGAGATTAAATGCAGCTTGGTGGTAATTTAGATGACACTTTGAAAAATAACTTCTGAATCTGGATTCTGGACCTGGACCTAAAAGTCTTAGACAGTTCTACCGCAATATAAACCCCCTCAAACAATAGAAAGACGAGCCCGGCAAAAATCCTTGATCGAACACTCCTGTGTTTACACAGTTTAGGTCTGTAGGTGTCAGACGGTGATAGCTATAAGGTTAGATTGGAGGTTCTGACTTTATATATGTATAGAACAACTCTCAGAAATCCTCTCTCAACATAGATACAAGGTTCTTAGTTTCAGTGGTGGTGTGAGCAAGTAAATCCGTGCCAAGAATTAAAGATTGAGGGACAAATCAACCATGAACGAGCTCAGCCGGATGCCTGTGGTGGGTAACGGCTTTTTGTTTTCTTATACCTTCCCTCGGTAATCGGCTTTGCCGAGGGTTACCTTCTTTTCCGACCTACTAGTGGGAATCAAATAGAAATCCTCAAACATGTCCATGTCCAATAAATGTTTAACTTTTCCATCCATCGAGTTCGAGGATGAACTCCTGACTTCTAGTCAGGAAACCATTGTAGGTAGCTCAGGGGAAGCTAGAGACGCTAGCACCTGAGCAGGCTGCACCAAGAGGTAACACAGGAGGGAATAGTACTCCTGTGCTTCAGTAACACTCTCAAAAATCGCCCTCTTAAACGCCCGCACCTTCTGGTAGGAAAGCTAGCCTCAGCATTGCTACCAAATCGAAAAAACATCCTCCCGGCGATCAACTCCGAATTCGGTTCCGGAAGGCTACTTTGATCCTTGGCAAGATTGCCGAGAATTAAAAAGCCGGAAAGATTCATGAGCGTGATGCCTCTGTCTGAGAAACTGAAATATCAGAAAGTTGTTGATGAATTCAGGGAGAAGGGAGAAGGGTGAAACCGCAACGCCAAGCGTAGAAAAGACCATTAAGAGGAATAGGTCTCTCGAGGAGGAGAAGCCACCTCAAAAGAGAACCAAACTTGGTGGCAGCAACAAAAATGACATTCCGAGAGTGCCAGCACAACCACGTGTTTTGAGTGTGGTCGTCAGAGACATCTTCCAAGTCGCGATTGCAGATGAACTTTCCACTAACAATAGAGCCCTACTGTCGGTGTACAACTCCATCGAGGCCAAGCTCTCGGAATCAGTATTCCAATACACCATATCGGCGAAGGAAGGTCCCTACCCGAGCTTTGACTCCGGCGAAATGCTAAAGGGTTATAAAGTGATAAGGTGTGCAGACGAGTTTTCTAGGTATTTCCTTGACAAAGGAGTTGCTAAGTTAAGCAACGACTGGAAGGGCTTGAAGCTCAAGCTTACCCCAGCCAAGAATGTGCCTAGGAAACTATTGGCTCGAATCTTGTTGCCGCTCATTAGCATCAAGCCTACAGGAGCAGAGCTAATCCGGAGTCTCCAGCAACTCAATCCGCAGATTCTGATGAATAACTAGGCTGTCATCAAAACGGAAGAGCAGCGCAAGAATAGTGCAATTTATCTCCTAAGGATCGCGAGGCAAGCCGAAGTGCCCTAGAAGAGGTTGAGTGTAAATTGCGCTTTGGCATTCACCGTCAAGTACAAAATTTTGCAGAGCCAGGAAGTTTGCCCCACCCTGTGTGAGGAAAACGTCGTGGTAGACGTCACAGAGCGGGTAAGAGGCCCCGGCGCGGACCTGGATCCTGGCCTTGCAGCTCCCTCGAATTAAAAACGACCAGCTACGGGTAATCCAGGTTAACCTGAAGCACTCTAAATTTGCCACGGATAACCTTAAGGTTTTTCTCAGAGAGCAAAACATATATGTCGCACTAGTCTAAGAGCCATGGGTTAATGGCCTCGCACTCGCGGCAAGGGGCCTCAATGTTAACCAACACGACCTTTGCTACAAGCCTGACAACCAGAATCAACGTAAGCTTAGAACTTATATTTTAGCTAAAAAAAACACTTAAAGGTTCTTCGGTGTCCAAATTTAAGCACTTATGATTTAACAGTTGTAAGGTTAGAAGGTAATCCAGCGGAGGGCCTGATTCTAGCCTCTTCGTACATGGCGCATGATAGGGAGTCACCGCCTGAGGAGGTACGATTGCTAGCGGCAGAGGCATAAGCAAGGAAAACAAGCCTTCTCATCGGAATCGATGCCAAGACACTCAAACTGGAGCAGCACAGAAATCAATGACCGAGGTGTTTCTCTTTTTAATTATATTATTGAAAGCAACATGACTATTTGTAACACGTGGGAATCAGCTTCACTTTTTTGTGGGCCAGAATTTCACTTCTGTGTGAAGTTATGTCCCACACAAGCTTGATTCGGAAAATCAATTTTCAGGACCTTTATTCTTCATATGGAAATTCAGTTTTCAAAACCGAAAATAATTGATTATTTTCAGTCTTGAACTGAATTTCCGAATGACTAAGTTTCCGATTCATTAGGAAATGCAGTCTTTAAAAACTTAAAATTTATCGAAAAAATCGTACGATTTGAAAACAGAGTTGTGGAGGGACTTAATTGGTGGGAAACAATTTCACCCGATACAAGTGAAAATATAATCCACTAGAGGTGAAATTATGACCCATGTGAAGTTATGACCCGTGCAGGTATGCACCTGCACCTGATTCTAGCATAGAAAATGCTCATGGTTATCATTGTCGTACGATGAGCACAGAGTAGGATGTGGCTGATGCAGCCGATAGGGTATGTAAGACGAACATCAAATTACCCCCGCAACCCTCAATAACTTCGTGGTACGAGCCAAGCAAGCACCTTGAAACTTGAATTTGTCAACTGTTGGTGGCTCCACTAAGAAACGAATGTGCATAATCTTGGGCTTGGAGAATCCGCAAGTTAATGTCAAGAAACAAATGAATCCTCAGAGAACCTTTCATCATTAGACAGTTTTTTTTTTTTTAAATTAGTCTATGGACCACGTTTCAGTAAACAGGGACGGATACAGAGCCAACCCATCTTCAATACACGATGGTAAGTCATGCCACACAACTCATGTCACAATCGACTCCTCAATAAATCGTGTTATTAGCCATCTAAGTGATGACAATTAGCCGACTCAGAGCTCCACTTCGACCCCTAACTAAAGGGTTTTCCAATAGGGACGCTACAAAAGTTTTCTTAAATAAAACAAAAATGGTTTTGGATATCGATGAAATTCTTTATTTCTGTGGAAGTACGTAATATGATGCCATTATGTATGGAACTCGATTTCTTTTGCATGGCCACCACGGGTACGCTTGCAGAAATCCAGACGCTGAACCCAATTTTCGACGGTTTTCAAGCATAAGTCGGCCGATACTGCTGCAATTTCACGTTTGATATTCGTACGAAGTTCATCAATCGCCGCTGGCTTGTTGGCATAAACCATAGATATGACGCAGCGCCACAGGAAATAGTCTAACGGCGTTATATCGCATCAACGAGGCGGCCAATTCACAGGTCCATTTCTGGAGATAATGCGCTCATCGAACTTCGTTTTCAATAATTCGATTGTTTGGCCCGCTGTGTGACATGTGGCGCCGTCCTGTTGAAACCACATTTCGTCCAAGTCCATATCATCCAATTCATTCCAAAAATAATCGGTTAGCATTGAGCGGTAGCCATTCCCATTCACAGTAACGTGCCGGTCTTGATCATCACGGAAGAAGAACGGCCCAATGACACCACCGCCGGCATGTAAACCGCACCAAACAGTGATTTTTTCGGGATGTAATGGTGCCTCGTGAAGCACATGTGGATTGCTGCCTGACCAATAAAACATATTTTGCTTATTGACGAAGCCATCCAGCCAGAAATGAGCCTCATCGCTGATGATGATTTTTCGATGAAAATCCGGATCATTTTCAAGTTGTTGCTCAGCCCAATTCACGAACATACGACGCTTCTGGTGATCAAGCGGCTTCAGTTCTTGCGTTAATTTGATCTTGTAAGAATGTAGGCCAAGATCTTTTCGCGAAATTCGCCACAACGTCGTCACAAAGATGCCCAACGTTTGAGAATGACGTGTGAGAGACTTATTTGGGTCTTCCGCAATTGATGCGCTAGCGGCAGCAATATTCTCGACACTACGGGCACTTCTTTGTCTCACTGGCACGTGAACAGTTTGTACTGAGCCTGTGGATTCAAATTTTTCCACTAGACGCTCAATTGTTGATCTGGCAGGACGATTATGACGACCATAAATTGTACGTAGCGCTCTTAAAGTGTTGACCACTGACTCCGAATTTCGGTAGTAAATTTTAATAATTTCGACTAGTTGTTGGATCGTATATCTTTCCAGGATGAAATGGCAAATTTTACTGAAGGGAAATGTCAAAAGAGCGGGAAAAAATATGGCTGTTCCTATCGGTCTACTTTTGTAGCGTTCCTATATCACCCACCGCTACATTGACCAAGCGACTTCTTATGCCAGACTTGCCGGTGTCAACTATTGAAGGATTCATGTGGGTGACGGTGTCTGATTGGATTCAGAAGGTCTGACATTTATAAGTAAGTTAGTTTGCCAAGTAACTAAAAATCCTTTTTACAAATTAGCCAATGTTAAGAACGCCTAACCCTTCCCTCTTTTCCAACCAAAGCCATCAATTTAAAGCCCCCCTTTTTAAAAATTCAATTTCACCTCCAATGATAATTAATTAAAGCTTAATTTGGAATTCTCCGCCATTATCACTTTCTGCTACATAAAAAGTAAAATTGTATCTAGGCCACTCGTTCGCCCGTTCATTAAGCCAACAAATCACCATTTAAAATTTATTTAAGGACTCTCCCAGGACATCACATAGGCACCATAAGACAGTCAGATATAAAGGTGGATTATGCAAAAAATAAAACCAACATTCTATTTTTCTCAATCTAGCTTTAGTCTGTATTACTCCCTAGCCAAGTGTATATTTTCTCTTATCCCATGTTAAACACATTAAATCCATTGTGTAATCCTACTCCAGGTAAATGTTAATGAAGTCCTGTCGTCCTTTCGATGTTAAGCTACAAAGATCCTGTCATACAACGAAATATATCTCACCGAAACCACAAACAAACGTTCGCTTTCGTCCTGCTCAAGGAGCTTACATATTCTGTTCACAACAGAAGGTGCTACTTTTTTTTTTTTTTGTTCGCTCCTATAGCTCCTTTCCCGTTAATTCCATAATTAAAGCAAACAGAAAATCACACTCAACTTTCTTCTACTTTGTTTCTTGTCTTGTGTTGAGTGCGGGGAGGGGAGGGGGGGGGGATGGAGAGAAATGAAAGAGAAGAGTGAATGTGCGGTAGATAACACTTGATAAGAAGTTATGTTCTGTGGTCTTAAGAAAAGACGCAGGACACAAAACAATGAAATTGGATGAGGAGTGTGCTTCGCTTCGCATCGTGTGTTGCCACATTGCACCCCCAACTGACAGCAAGCGGGCGGTCTATTTGTTTACCTATTTTTTTCTCTCGTCTTCTTTGTTTTTGTTTTCCAAGAATACTTCTATGTACCTCCGATAAGAGATAATTATTCCACCGCCAGATTGCGCAAGGATATGCGGGCCGAGTCAGGCAGTAGAGTGGGAGGAAAATAATTAAAGAATGTGATGTTCTTCGAGTGGTTTTTTGATGAGGGAAAAAAGGGCTTCGAATGAAGTAGCTCAATCTTCTTTGCCGCATCATTGTCGAGGCCAATTGTTTTGGGTTCGGATTGTGGTGGGAGGATAGACTTAATCCTTAAACCAGAGATTATACCAGAATATTTTGACGTGTATATTTGAAACTCTCAACATTTTTGGTGTGACCAAAGTCCAAATAAAGTGTTTGTTGAAAAAAGAACAAGGAAATGGAACATCTCTGTTAAAATTGCTTTCGTCTTGGACGCTATACATCAGAATGAATGCTTTAAGTGTCGTCACTAGTTATATGACTAGAGAGAATCAACGGGACAATTATTCTCATCCAGCCTTTAGGTAACAGTGCCAGCCACTCAACTACAACCATTGGGAACAGCAAGAGCATTGTTTTATTCAGGCTTCCAAATAAGCTATATGAAAAGTAAGACTCCGAAGTCCAGAAGATTCTTCGTATTGCTATGGACTTTAACACAACGTGCAGTCTACATACCAGCAAGTAAAACCGCCACGGGGTAAACTTTGACTTGGCGAAGCGGCTTACGGTAACAACGATTGCCAAACTTGTTTTCGCAGAAGGGCCTTCCATGGTCGACAGGTCGAAGCGGAGTAGGCTGTTACTACTAATTACCCCACAACGAAGGAGTGTTCCCACCAAGGCACTCCCACCGAGGGACGGCATCGAATGAATTTCTTCTTTGAAATCAACGGTGGCGTTTCTAGATCCAGTTAGGCCGAACTACTTGGTGAACACCTTAACGAGCTACTTCGACCCAGGCCGTAAAAGGAGTGGTTCTATCCGGCTCTTGCACTTGGAGTCCCATCGTGACGGGATGACTTCCCGACCACGTAGAAAATAATCTAGTTGCGAAGCAACAACAGGCCTCGTAAACGGACGGATACACTGAGGACGACCCAAGCAAATGTACAAAGGAGGTCCCTTAATAGACCGCGTACTGCCGAACAGTTTGCGGAGACCCTCAATGGACCGGATGGACCGGGCAAAAGGAGGATGAGAAACTGCGACATCTACTATGGTAATTGTTACCGAGAGCAACAACAGCGACTATTTGGATGCGGATTCGTCGTGGGAAGCAGACTCATGCAAAAAGTCTTGAGCTTCAAATGCGTGAGCGAACGCATCACGACAATCCGAATCAAGTCCAAATTCGGCAACATTAGCCTAATATATGCGCATGCCCCCACAGAAGAGAAAAAGGACGACACTAAAGACGAATTCTACGAGCTCCTTGACAAAACCAGCACAACACCACTTCCGATACCGGCAGGCTGATCGATTTTGTTACGGGGCGAAATGTTGTGGTAGCAAGCACCTAGTTTCCACATCTCAACATCCATACATGGAGATCTCCTGATCAATCAACCGTCAACCAGAGTGATCACATTGCGATCGACGGAAGGCACTTGTCCAGCATTTTAGATGTTCGAACTTTCCGAGGAGCTAATAGCGCTCGACCCACTACCTCGTCGTAGCCAAGATAGTGCTACGAATATCCCGACGACGTGACGGCCAAAACAAGGAAATGCTGCAAGAAAATTCGACCTCGGACGGCTACAATCGCAGGAGATCGCCAGATCCTTCTCTAATCGAGTGTCAAGTAACCTCTTAAGGAGACCTATGCCGCCGACATCAAGTATCGAAGACCAGTGGCAACATTGCCAGAAAGCAGTTAGAGATGCCGCCTCTAATGTGCTGGGTTTCACACAGCCAACAAAACGAAACGACTGGTTTGACGAAGAATGCAGGCAGACCCATGAAGCCTAGCATGAGAAGCGTCAAATCGAGGTTGTTGGAGAGCCAACAGCAGGAATGAAGTTCGGAGGTTTTATCGAAAGGTTAAACAGCTGGCTCATGGGCATCTAGCAAGAACCGATGCCTGCAGACATAAACAAGGGGACATCATAGTAGAATTGCAGTCAATGCTGGGGATTTGGAAAGACCACTTCTGTAGATTGTATAACGGCGACGACGAACAAAACACCGCTGTCAGACAAGAGCTGAAATGCAACGAAGCCGCTGGAGAAGATGATTTAACTGCTGATGAGCTGTTCAAAGCAGCAGGCAACGAGTTAGATAGGAACATGCACCAAATCATCTGTCAGAGGAAAGCATGCCCGATGAATGGAACCTCACCATTGTTTGCCCGATTCTGAAAAAGGGAGATCCTGTAAACTGCGCCAACTACAGAGGAATCACGCTACTAAACATCGCCTACAAGATGCTCTCTGCCGTAACGTGTGAACGTTTGAAGCCGTTCGTCAACAATCTGATCGGTCCTTATCAATGTGGCTTCAGGCCAGGAAAGTCAACCATCGACCAAATTTTCACGTTGCGGCAGATCCTGGAAAAAACCTATGAACTCCAAATCGATACCCACCACCTTTTCATCGATTTTAAGGCCGCGTATGACAGCATCTACAGAGACGAACTGTTTAAAGCTATGTCTAGTTTTGGCATCCCTGCCAAGCTCGTTCGCTTGTGCAAAATGACGATGAAGAACTCCCGCTACTCCATCGCCGAATGAATCAAACGTCTGTCCGACTATGCAGCATTAGCTAACGCGGCTCGCAGAAATGACCTAAACTAAGAATGTAGAATCAGTCCGCAAGGTCAAATAACATGTTGATGCTGGTGATTGTATTTAAAAAGAATTCTGTCGAAGCAGGAGCTCGAGTTCAAAACGTTTTCTCTGTGCCTTGGCCAAAATATCAGATCAAACGGTCACTCTACAAAATCCATCCACAATTCCACCATTCCACCAACCAGCAGGTGGTATCCATACTAGAATATATTGCCTGCTAAGTTTTATTTACTTGTTCCATCTCTCCTCCATCACTTTGTTTGTTGCATTAAAATTTAAAATTGACAGGTGAGCGAGTAAAAAAGTTAGATCCTTTCATTCTTTTCAATCGCTCAGCCCCTCTGTTTACTATTCAAAGGATTCAGACAGAGAGCAGGGTTAAAAATCCATCACGTTCGACCTCAATAAATTTTCTATTTTCAAATGGAAAAATTTATTACATCCTGTTATCAATTTTCATAGTGAATCTCGTCCCGTATAGGTAGTCGTCGTCGTTTGCACTGGGTGCTGCGCCATCAGGTAGGTATACCATATCCACATAGAGCCACCGAAAGCTTAAGGACACACGTAGTAAGGATTCACTGTAGTACAGTATCACTTGGTACTTGCACTTTTTGGTACACAATCTTCCACAATATCTCATACGTGGGACCGTACCGCACGGGAAGAAGGATGACTTAAGAAAAAAGCTAACTTATTGCAATAAATTTGGAACATGTCACTCGATTCTTTGCGGGTTGTTTTTTTCTGTCTTGCAGTTTTTTAATGCTTAAGGAGCAATTGAAGACAGTTTTTTGTTCCTTAAGTGGACAAGAAGAACAACTAATGGCTTGAATGGATTCATGCGATATGAATGGGAGTTTTATTATTTTTTCCATTTCTTTCGTGGTGAAAGATTTATGAGCACATAGGAAGTAGGTCATAAAAAATGATACTTCTATAAATGTTTCAATACATGTTTATCGGAAAATAAAGTGCAGAGTCTGTTTTGTTTTTCTAATCAGCGGTTAGCTGGGAACAGAAACTGCAATGGGAAGAAATATTTGCTTTATAGAAAAATGTTAAGTCAGGTCAGTGAATTCAGAATGTTCAGTCAAGAACAGAACTTATCAATTGAAGAAAACAAACCCATGAAATACATTATGAAGAAGGGTCTACTTGAATTCTATTCGTCAAAATGGCTTACGGGACATCCATGTATAGGAGGGCGTCAAAAAGAAGTCCGGAAAATATTCTTTTAAAAACTGAAACCAACATTTATTTCACTTAGTAACCTGTATAGTTTTCGCCACCGATCGCACACCATCTATTGGTTAGTAGGAGAACTATTTCACTAAATTTGTGTATGGCAAGATTGACTTAGTTTCCCTTTTTTCAAATAGATGGCACTGTGATTGGTGGCGAAAAATCGTTATCTTAAGGCTTTGATAGGAATAGGGGCCAACCCAACTGAGGAAAACTGGGACAAGTTTAAACAAGCCAGGAAGGCTTGCAATGCCCATATTCGACGGGCATGATCAAAAAATAAGGCAAACAAATTCTGCAATGCAAGGCAGTAAGAATTTCCGGTAATTTTTAAAAAAATATGAAGAATTCATACTCATCTTCGGTCCCTACGCTCGTTGACAATGACACTCCAGTTGTTAGCTCTCTCGCGAAAGCTAACCTTTTTGCGAGACAGTTCGCCTCAAACTCTTCGCTGCCAGAGAGTGCCATGACTCCCCCAGTTCTTGAGCGCGTCAATGATTCCATGGGACAAATCTTCTTTCGCACTCGTGCTGTGGCGAGAGTCCTTAAAGATCTCAACATACATACATACATACAAGTTGTATTGGACGGAGTGAAGTCTGAAATCCATAGTATAAGTGCTGGTATGCCCCAGGGCTCCGTTTTGTCTCCGACCCTCTTTCTCATTTTTATTAATGATCTCTTGTCTGTAACTTCTAACAAAATCAATTGTTTCGCTGACAATAGTACCCTTAGCTTTTCATATTCGTTCCCAGACTCACATCCACCTCTTCGGATGTGTAACTGCAACGACAAAATATGATAAGCTCATTGAACTCTGACTTAAACAGCATTGTACAATGGGGAATAAAAAATCGCGTACAGTTTAATGCTTAGAAAACTCAATGCTGTCTTGTATCGTTGAAGCGAGATATACCCCCCTTGCCACTGTCCATGAGTGGCACTTGCATCAATGAGACAGAACATCTCGAAATTCTCGGTATGTGTATCACTGACCACCTCTTGTGGAACGAGCACATACGCGATGTCGCCAAAAATGCCGCAAGATGTTTGGGTTTCTAATGACGGTGCAAGAAATTTTTCTAATCGTCTGATCTGGCTATTATCTACAAGACTTATATCCGTCCAAAGCTTGAGTACAATTCCCATCTTTGGGCTGGTGCTCCAGCTACATACTTAAGCCTCTTGGACGGTATACAAAAAAGAGCAGTAAGAATGATTGGTGACAGAGACATCACTAACTCATTCACCTCATTGGAACACTGTTGTAACGTTTTCACTTCTACGGTAATTGTTCTAGTGAAATAGCCAGTGGCATTCCACCCCTTAAAGAATTCCACCGTAATACCCGCGCTTTCAGGAATGCCCATCAGTTTACCCTCAAGCCCAATTTCGGTCGTACGCTCAAGTATAGAGGACAGTTCTTTAGCCGTACTTCGCGAATGTGGAACTCTCTTCCACACTCTGTCTTTCCCGATCATTGCAGTGTTCAAGAATTTAAGACCAATGTACATCGGCACCTCCTCTCTAACCCCTTCCCTTTTTCCTAAAGCACCGACTGTGTCTATGGCATAATAAGAGGGAATAAGAAACCCCTTGAGTGTGTGTTTATTATAAAAAAGAAGAGGACCTCTATGCTGATTCCGAATGGCTTGGTTGAAAAGCAGTTTTGCTTTAGTAATGATAGTCCTGGAAGCTTTTGGAAGCTTTTCGTGGTTATGTTATTCCACCTGATGTTAGTTCTTTTAATAGCATCTTGTTGTATAGCAAAAGTTTGCATGTAGCGATTGGTATATCAACATTAGCAATTTGTGGTTAAATGGGTAATGTTGTACCATATTTGGCGAGTTTATCGGCTTTACAGTTGTTTCCTGGAATGTCTCTATTGCCCGGCACCCAGTGAATGTAAACGTTAAAGTGTTGTGCCATCTCCATCAGAGAAGATTGACATTTTTGGACCGTAATTGAGTTTGTAGAGACAGAGTCCAGGGATTTTATAGCTGCCTGAGAAAATCCGGATATCAGAAGTGGATATCACGTTTCCTCTGAGCCAGGACAGGACCTTCTTAATCGCCAAAAGTTCTGCCTGAAACACACTACAATGATTTGGAAAACTGAATGAGAGACTTAGTTTTAGTCGTTTGGAGTACACACCTCCCCCAACCCCATCACTAGTTTTCGATCCATCTATATAGAAGTGGATTGCCTCGTTTTCCCAGAAGGATATGGAAGGCATATAGAAGTTTGAAAGTTTCTGTCGAACTGTAGTTGGGAAAGGTGTATTCTGGTTGCTTTGGAATTGTCTCTAGATAATTAAGAACAACAGAGTGGCCAATGTTATTGTTATTCCACTGTGAAGAGATATTCAGGCGAATAGCAGAACTAGCTATTTGCTTTTTGTTTGCTGATTATATCCAGAGGTTACAGATAGAGTAGGGTGTCTAGTGCCGCAGATGGGGTCGTACGAAGTTGGCTTATAAGCTTATCGCAGTTCATTTTTACGTCCAAGGCAGTCCACCATACTGTCACACCATAAAGAAGAATCGGTCCGACTACCGATGAATATAGCCAGTGAGTGAGTCTGGGTTGCAGACCATTTGCTACCAATGGCTTTCTTGCAGGTGAAAAGAGCTACCGTAGATTGTCTTATTCTTTCTCGTATGTTGCCCTTCCAATTCAGTTTTCTGTCTAAAATGAGACCCAGATATTTAGTTTCCTCTGAAAACTTTAAATGGATACTGTTTATAGAAGGAGGCCGATGTGTGGAATTTTTTATTTCATAGTGAATAGGACCAAATCGGTTTTGTGTGGGTTAATGCTTAAACCACACTGATTCGACCAAAGTGATAGCTTATTTAGAGCGTTTTGTAAGAGTTCTTTTAAGGTATGAAGATGCTTCCCTGGAACAGCCATAGCAACGTCATCAGCATAGGCTATCACTCTGAAACCCTCCCTATCTAGACAGAATTTCGTTAACTATCAGAACAGGGGGAAGAACACCACCTTGAGGCGTGCCTCTGCTGAAAGTTCTCCTAGCGGAACAGGTCCCTTGTTCTGAGTTAATTATTCTGCTAGCATTGTATGAATTAGCTAACCAAGCGAACTATCCACATTCAGAGATGACAGTGCAGATGTTATAGCAGATGTGTCCACGTTGTTAAAACCGACTTCTATATCAAGGAATGCAACCATAGTATACTCTTAATGATGGAGGGAGTATTCCCTGCGTGCTAAAATGTGTAGCGCCGTTTCAACCGATTTTCCCTTACAGTAGGCATGTTGAGACATAGACAGGCTTGTGTCAGTATTTGCTCTGATGTGTATATCTAAAGGGTTTATCAATAGGGACGCTACAAAAGTAGACCGATAGGAACAGCAAACGACGCCATATTTTTTCCCGCTCTTTTGACATTTCTCTTCAGTGAAGTTTGCCATTTCATCATGAAAATATATACGATCCAACAACTTGTCGAAATAATTAAAATTTACTACCGAAATTCGGAGTCAGTGGTCAACACTTTAAGAGCGCTACGTACAATTTATGGTCGTCATAATCGTCCTGCCAGATCAGCAATTGAGCGTCTAGTGAAAAAATTTGAATCCACAGGCTCAGTACAAAATGGTTCCCGTGGCAGTGAGATAAAGAAGTGCCCGTAGTGTCGAGAATATTGCTGCCGCTAGCGCATCAACTGCGGAAGACCCAAATCAGTCTCTCACACGTCGTTCTCAAACGTTGGGCATCTTTGTGACGTCGTTGTGGCGAATTTCGCCAAAAGATCTTGGCTTACATCCTTACAAGATCAAATTGACGCAAGAACTGAAGCCGCTTGATCACCAGAAGCGTCGTATGTTTGTGAATTGGGCTGAGCAACAACTTGAAAATGATCCGGATTTTCATCGAAAAATCATCTCCAGCGATGAGGCTCATTTCTGGCTGGATGGATTCGTCAATAAGCAAAATATGCGTTATTGGTCAGGCAGCAATCCACATGTGCTTCACGAGGCACCATTACATCCCGAAAAAATCACTGTTTGGTGCGGTTTAAATGCTGGTGGTGTCATTGGGCCGTACTTCTTCTGTGATGATCAAGACCGGCACGTTACTGTGAATGGGAATCGCTGCCGCTCAATGCTAACCGATTATTTTTGGAATGAATTGGATGATATGGACTTGGACGATATGTGGTTTCAACAGGACGGTGCCACATGTCACACAGCGGGCCAAGCAATTGAATTATTGAGAACGAAGTTCGATGAGCGCATTATCTCCAGAGATGAACCTGTGAATTGGCGGCCTCGTTCATGCGATTTAACGCCGTTAGACTATTTCCTGTGGGGCTACGTCAAATCTATGGTTTATGCCAACAAGCCAGTGACGATTGATGAACTTCGTACGAATATCGAACGTGAAATTGCAGCAGCATCGGCCGATTTATGCCTGAAAACCGTCGAAAATTGGGTTCAGCGTCTGGAATTTCTGCAAGCGTGCCCGTCGTGGCCATGCACAGGAATAAAGAATTTCATTGATATCCAAAAACATTTTTGTTTTATTTAAGAAAACTTTTGTAGCGTCCTATAATTATTGAAAAACCCTTTACCAGTCTTTCTAATGTCTTAAGAAGGAACGATGATAGACTTATGGGTCTGAGATCTTTTGGATTAATTTGCGAGCATTTTACCGCCTTGGGTATGAAAACAATTTTCACTTCTCCCCATACTGATGAAATATAGACCAGATGCAGGCAGCTATTGAACATTACCTGCTCAAGGATTAGAGTGATTATATTCGAGGCTTCTTGTAGTTCAGCTGGAAGAATGCCTTCTGGTCCTGCCGATTTGTACGGTTCGAAGCTGTTGATCGCCCATCGTAGTTTATCCCTTGTGATTAGACCTTGTGGATATGATGCAGTAGTAAATGAATGCAACTGATTGTTACGAGTTACATTTTGAGAGCTACCGGGATTGTGAGTATTTAGTAGCAAGTTAAGAGATTCTTCACTTGGGCTGTTCAAGAGTCATCGGCCCTTTTCAGACAGCTTGGATTTGTTGAAAGAATTTTTCGTAGCCTAGAGGCTTCAGAGGTTTCTTATATTTTGTCACAAAAGGATTGCCAGGAAGATCGTTTGGATCTTCTTAGTTGTTTTTTGTATTTATTTGGGCAACTTTTGTATGAATCCCAGTCAGAAACAAGTCTTATATATTAAGCTCTGTTAAAGATTTTTCTACATTCTTTCCTGAGCAAATCGAGACACGAGGTCGACCAATGTGGTTTCTTTTTTCCTCTTACATATACAGGTGGACAGGCAATCTCCAATGCTCTGTTCATAGCCCAGGTTAAGTCCTTGACTTTGTTGTCAAGTTCACTAGCGTTAAGAGAGGGAGTCCTTGCTTAATTAAATTTTGAAGTGTAGTTTTATAGGTGGTCGAATTGGTTTTTCGGTAATTACGAAATTTTATTGGACTAGATTCTTCATCAATATTGATTCTGAATTGGATGTATCTGTGGTCAGAGAATGAGTGTTCCTTGGATACCTTCCAGTCCAGAATCATGTGATGAATTGAGTCGGAGACTAGAGTTATATTAAGAACTTCTTGTTCCAATGAAAGATGAAATAAAAACATCAAACATCGCACAGAAGCCACTGGTTCTACGATAGCTGTCACGCTAAGAGAAATAGCTATCTCGTCTCATTGTACCTGTTTTACGTGTAACTTGATATAAGGATTTTCTTGAAGTGAGTTCTGCCATAGTTGAAATGAAGTAATAGAAGCCTCTTCCACATTTATTTTGTCTCCAGAGTAAGCCCGAAAGAGTATAATAGCCGAAATTATACCTATTCTAATCAAATCTTTAATTACCCTCTCAAATAACTTACTTTGACAACTTTGATTGCTATGACGAACTATTACCCCAAAACGTGATCAAACAGACCCTTCCCCCATATAAACTACACAATTTCCTTAAATTTAATTAGTTTTCCGATCCCCAACCCTCATTTCAAACCTCACCACCCTAATTAAAATCATTTTAAGCACCCAAAACAGCCGCCTTGTCATAATTTTCAACCTTCTCGAACGACTGTCTGTATAGAAATGGAATTATAATGAGCAAGAGCTCACACTTATGGTCCACCTAATAAAGATCTCAAATCCCAATCCTCAAACTCCAAATGCAAATCTTTCATCCCCTTTTTTACGAGCACACCCTCATTAATAACACAACCACACAATTCATTCACCTGTTGTTCAGATTGAACAGCTTGTTTTACAACGCGTTCAAAGTCATCTTTCGACGTACCCGCACAGTTCGCCTAACAATATGTCATGATGGGAGGAGGTAGACTTCTCTTTATCTCGTCTTTGAAATAAAAATTTTCCTAGCCCCCCTTAACGAACCCCAGATTCGACATTAAGCATTAAAGAATGGCAATCTAATGAGTGATTTATGCGATTGGGGCACCTTTAAATGGCCTTCGAAACGCGATAGCACACCGATATGAATCCGGAACATGAGGTCATGGCCTAGACCTAGTCTCGCAGTGAGTCAGCCCTTCGACCGACGACGCGTATTCCCATCATCATCATCAGGATCGTTTAGCTTCGGATTTTAAGTAATAAAAAACCTTGAAAAGCATTTTGCAAGTTTATTGGTTCCAGTGGGGCATCATAATTCATATTTCTCTGCAAAACGATGGAACTAACAGCTTTGCTATTACTTTTGTAATGAGTTATGGCTTTGCCAGAGTGCCGAAGCCCCGATTTCTATTCTATTTCGGGTATTGAATTCCCCCACAGTGTTTGGTAAAGGAGCGTGTATAAGCTTTCGTTTTTTATTGAACTTCTGCTGGGTGAATAGAGTGCGTGTTGTCGCGCCACGTTTGTTGTAGCCTGTTGGATAACAATTTGGTGTTTTTTTTTTTTCAGAAGTGGGATAATGTAATGCTATTAAATGAGAATTGAATTTTACGGCCATTTTGGGAATTTTAGTGGGTCGGGTGGCGGCATTGGGTGGGATATCGATTCGAATTCGAGAATTGTCGGGATAATTTTTCAATAAATTTAATTTAATGAAGTTGTAGCGGAGGTGAATTTTGGTTGTAAATTTATGTTTTTTGCTAAGGTATACTTTTAGGGGTTATTATTTGCTGCTACGCCATCAGAGTTATTTGGGTTAATGGGCTTTATTAAGTGGTAAGCACGAGCGGTGCGAGAGGGATATTTGAATAATGGAATAGCCAAACGAATAGAAACTGGGGTTACCAGGTGAAGGGGAAGAATCGATAAATACTTCGTTTGAACTGACCAAATTTAATTTAAATACATTTGAAATTATCACCATTGGCATAGAAAGGAATGTTTTCCGGGAATGGGGAAATTGAAATTATAACTTTTACTGCCATTAATTCAATGTTCTGTCCTTCGCATCCTACCTCCACCTTTCCGCGATGAACATCGTGTGCCTAGTTACCAAATTTAATACTCAGGCCCAGTGGAGTGTTTTAATGCAATTGGTTGTGTCAAGATAAAGAATCAAGTTCTTAATCTTAATATTTAACAGTTCGCTAAGCTCGCGTATAGGAAAGGAGCCCCCTCCATTGCCATTGCCATTGTTCTGGCATTTAGAAGAGCAGGGCACTCACACAAAAAGTGATGGAGTGTTTCCCTTTGGGCCGCATCTCTACAGCTTCGACAAAATTCGTCTATCTATCTACCCTGCCAATGTCTGACGTAGTTTTATTCATAAGTTCCTTGGTACGTTTCTGGTCGTAAGTGGGCTATATCTGTCTCGAGATAGTGCTGTTGGTGATATTTTTCCATCTTACGTATAGGATTTTTTAAGAAAATGGGTTTGAATATCAGTTTTCATGGGGAATCCTAAGGGAATCCTAACTTCTTCAACTAGGGATGTATGAATATTTGATCCCGTCTTGGTGAGTTCATCAGCAATTTCATACCTTGAATGTAATCACTGTGCTCTAGCCCCGGACTAGATATTGTCGCTAAGACTTGAGAGCTCCTGCTTGCAGGATTTAGTCAGGTTGATGTTGATGGCCTTGATAGCTGCTTGGCTATCAATAAAAATTGCTACCTTTTTTTGTAATTCTATCAGATTTGATTTCTTGTTTTAGAATCCTATATGCTCTTCTAATCAGTAGAACTTTAGCTTGAAATACGCTACATCTATCGGGCAGTCTAGAAGATTGTTATATACCCAGTTTTTCGGAGAAGACACCAGCCACAACACTGAGTTCGATGATGTTTTGTAGCGTTAAGGATTTCAACCTTAAATTGCTTACCAAAGCTTAAGGTTGGTAACGTGTAGTCAGAGGGTTCTTTTTTTATTTCGGTAATACATTGGGAATTTAACTGTTTCCCAAAGGTCTTGCAGTCCACATACCTATATACGAACTATCGTCTATATACGAACTATCGCCGGCCGCCGGCCGTGTTAATCCAAAGGATTATTATATTATGATCACACGAGAAGAAGGTGACACTAGGACAACTCTAAGGTATTAAGCTTTTTTAGATAAAGCAAGTGATTACCCTCCACGGGGTAAGCCTTGACGTGGCGGAGCGGCGTACGGTAACTACTACTATGAAGCTTAGAGCTATGCGATCGCGAAACTTGATTTCGCAGAAGGGCCTCCCATGGTCGACAGGTTGAAGCGGAGTAGGCTGTTACTACCAATTATCCCACAACGAAGGAGTGTTCCCACCAAGGCACTCCCACCGAGGGACGGCAGCGAATAAATTTCTTCTTTGGAAACAACGGTGGCGTCTCCAGTTCCAGTTAGGCCGAACTACTTGGTGAACACCTTTACGGGCTAATTCGACTTATTTGAAGCCCAGGCCGTAAAAGGAGCGTTTTTTCCGGCACTTGCACTTGGAGTCACATCAAGTGCCTGGTACTTCAGGTTAGGGGTTGTGCGTTGGGGTGACTTCCCGACCACGTAGAAAAAATTTTAGTTACGAACTAACAACAGGCCTCGGAAACGGACGGACACACTGATGACGACCCAAGCAAATGTACAAAGGACAACGATTTTCGGATATGCACGTGGAATATTAGGTCCCTTAATAGACCGCGTGCTGACGAACAGTTAGCGGAGACCCTCAACTGCTACAAAGCAGATATTACCGCTATCCAGGAAATGCGTTGGGATGGACCGGGCAAAAGGAGGATGAAAAACTGCGACATCTACTATGGTGATTGTTACCGAGAGCAACAACAGCGACTATTTGGATGCGGATTCGTCGTGGGTAGCAGACTCAGGCAAAAAGTCTTGAGCTTCAAATGTGTGAGCGAACGCATCACAACAATCCGAATCAAGGCTAAATTCGGCAACATTAGCCTAATATGTGCGCATGCCCCCACAGAAGAGAAAAAGGACGACACCAAAGACGAGTTCTACGAGCTCCTCGACAAAACATACGAGCAACGGACTCAGACGATGGGTGCTGCTTAGGCGTAGGTTTATCAGCGACAACAACGAGAGCCATTGTTAGTGGTATCATCTACAGCGTCAAAAAGTAGGAGGAAAACGGGCCAGGTAGGGTTGCGTAAAGGACCTATCGCCATTATAGACGAAACATCGTCAACTCCCAGAGGCGATTGACAAGCAGTCGTGCGCCAGATAATTC
>CAKKXW010000005.1:9867773-9899172 GCA_920937365.1 Sphaerophoria rueppellii
ATCGATTTGGAGTTCATAGGTCTTTTCCAGGATCTGCCGCAACGTGAAAATTTGGTCGATTGTTGACTTTCCTGGCCTGAAGCCACATTGATAAGGACCAATCAGATTGTTGACGAAAGGCTTTAGACGTTCACATATTACGGCAGAGAGGATCTTGTAGGCGATGTTTAGTAAACTTATTCCTCTATAGTTGGCACAGTTTAGAGGATCTCCCTTTTTCAGGATCGGGAATTGTTAAATTATGCAAAAAATAAATTAAGAAGGTACTAAGAAGACTATGTAATTTTTGTAATGTACCGGTTCTAAGCCTCGAATATCAACGAAACCTGATGCGAATATGAAAGGACTCTTTCCTTAAAACGAACTCTTAGCCAGAAATGACAATGCAAGCTAGTTTGACTGACTAAATGTCATATTTCTCTTCCTCTTAAAAGCCTTTGTACTGCGTTAAATTTAAATCATCTCCAATTTTGAAATTCATGTTTGGAATAATAATAACAAGTCACAATGCCTATACCTGCACTGCAGTCTCTAATTGACTACTCAATTAAACATAATTTTCCATTCAAAGCCTTTTTCCCGAAAATTCGATAAAAAATATAAATTTCCATATCATCCATAATTCATCCATGAAATTAATAGAAAAAATAAAACTGCAATAAGAGATTGTCTATCAATCGAATCGAACGCATTCAATAAACCAGAAATTGATCCATTTAATTTTCATGTTTGCCAAATGCATCATGCCTATCTCTCCCACGCCAGCTCCTCTCACTAAGGGCTAGGCGTTCAAAAAACTACCAAAAAAGCCTCAATTTTTTATATTCCATTGAAAATGCATATTAACGTCGGATTTTGAGGATGAGTCGAAGCCAAAAAAAAACCCAAGCTTCCAATTATTTGCAATTAGTTCTATTATAGCTATTTTTAACTTTTTCCTCTCCACTGCACTCTCAAAGCTCGAAAGAGCATCGCTCTTTGCATGTCCAAATCTGAACTCGAATCATTGGAAATCCTATCCGCACACAAAGAATGTTGAAAATGTGATGAGACTGACTCGGCCTGTCTGTCGGCTTCTATACAATTTGGCGCCTATTCAAATTCGTACTTTCTCTTTTTTTGTGGCAATTTTTTGAGAGGTGAAAAACATGCCAAATGGCATTGACATCCGTTGGCGGTTTAACTGGTTCTCTTTATGAATTCGACATATGGTCTTGGATTGAGGTTTGAGGAGCGATGTGAATGGAATACCATAAATAGAAAATTCTATTCGAAATCGCTTTTTCACATCGCGTCAATGATATAATCAAAGAGAGAGAGGGGGGGGGGTTGTTATTTTTGAAAATTATCCTCGAAATCGGTTTTTTCGTTGACAATTTCTATTCAGCAAATGCCCATAATGAAAAGGACACATTAACACACGCATGTCCTTGGTTTTGGATGAATTTGAATGATACGTGAGATCCGGAGCGTAGAGTTGCAAATTGTGTGAGGGGGATATTCAAATGAAAACATTATCAATGACGGTCAAAGCAACGAAAATGCAATGGCTTAGTGGAGAGGCAAGTTTAAGAACCTTAACCTGGGGACAGTCATGCACTTGGGCTCGCTGTCGAAAAGAACGATGAAGAGCAAAGGAATAAGTCTTAAAACGAAAGTTCTCGACGGAATGTCATTAATACCGTCAACTCCATTTAAGCTGTAGGCTCAGGAAAATAATAAAGACGTGTCTCTGAAACAGAAAGAAATAGAGATCGAGGCAAGAAAGCTCTATCAATTCGTCCGAATAAACACCGCGCTGCAGTTACTGAATGGAGCCAGACTCCAGAGGGAAATCTAATAACCGATCCCAAGGGTATTCTAGGTTAGGTTTGGTTAAAGTGGCTGTTAGGACTGTTAAAAGACACACTTAGGCCTAATGATGATCCATTGTGATACCACATGCCTCTCCGAAAGCGCAATGAAGCCAATTAGAGTTCCTTATGAAAAGAAGATTAATGATATTAATGTGTTTGAGATCGTTTAGATCATTATCAGATCATTATTAGAAGAATTTTCCTAAGTGAATCAATCCTACGTTTATCAGCCAGAGCAGGACAGGTGAAAAGGAGGTGAAAAACTGTTTCCTCCTTCTCCTTATTCGGATATCAGATGTGGAAACCACGTTTTCTTTGAGCCAGATAAGACAAGATCTCCTTAATCGCCAAAAGTTCTGCCTGAAACACGCTACAATGTTTTGGCAGGCTGAATGAGAGACTCCTCCACCAACCCCATCACTAGTTTTCCAGGAATGTCCTATTTTCGCAGAAGGATCTGGAAGGTATAGACATTTTGAGGTTTCCATCGAACCTTATAGTGGGGGTAGTCTGTGTGCAGAATTACAGAGTGTCCAATGTTATTGTTAGTCCACTGTGAAGAGGCATTCAGGCGAACAGCAGAGCTAGCAGCAATTTGTTTGCTGATTATATCCAGAGGTGTTAGGTAGAGTAGGGTATCTAGTGCCGCAGATAGGGTCGTACGAAGTGATCCGCTTATACTTAGGCAGGCTGAGCGTTGGACTTTACTAAGCTTATCGCAGTTTATTTTTACGTCCAAGGTAGTCCACCATACTGTCACACCATAAAGAAAAATCGGTTTGATTACCGATGTGTATAGCCAGATAGTGATTGTGGGTTGTAGCTTCCATTTACTACCAATGGCTTTCTTGCAGGTGAAAAGAGCTACCGTAGATTTTCCTATTCTTTCCGGTATGTTGCTCTTCCAATTTAGTTGTCTGTCTAAAATGAGACCCAGATATTATTTTTATAGAAGGAGGGTCAATGTGCGGAATTTTATATTTCCTAGAGAAAAGTTCAAAATTGGTTTTGTGTGGGTTGACGCTAAGTCCACACCGATTAGCCCAAAGTATTAGCTTATTTAGAGGGTTTTGCAAGAATTTTGTTTAAGGTATTGAGATGCTTCCCTGCTATAGGAACGTCATTAGCATAGGTTATCACTCTGAAACCCTCTCTAGACAGGTTAGCATTGCATTAAATTAACTACCAGATTCTAGAGTAGAGGGGAAAGAACACCGCCTTGCGGAATAACTCTGCTGACAAATCTTCTAGCAGAACAGCCGCCTATTTCTGAGTTAATTATAATAATTGTGCAAGTTAGCATTTTATGAATTAACTCGCCAAGTGACCTCTCCACAATCAGAGCTGACAGTGCAGTGGATTGCAGATGTATCTGCTTTGTTAAAAGTGCCTTCTATATCAAGGAATGGAATCATAGTATACTCCTTATGATGGAGGGTGTATTCGATGGTGCGTACTAAAGTTTGTAGCACCGTTTCCACCGATTTGCTCTTTGGCACAGTAGACATAAACATGCGTCTTGTGTTAATGCTTGCTCTAAGGTGTATATCAAGCAGTCTTTCAAAGATCTTAAGAAGGAATGATGATAGACTTATGGGCCTGAGGTATGAAAATAACAATAACTTCTCTCCATACTGATTAAATATGGACCAGATGCAGGTAGCTGTTGAAAATTACCTAAAGAACTGGTGTGATGATTTCCGAGGCTTTTTGGAGTTCAGCTGGTATTATGTCTCAGCTGGAATTATGTCAAATCTGCCGATTTGTACGGTTTGAAGCTGTTGATAGGCCATCGCAGTTTATTCCTTGTGATTAGAACTTGTGGATATGTAGAAGTAACTACTACTAGTAGTAATTGAGTGCAACAGATTGTTACAGGTTATATTTTGAGAGCTACCGGGAAAGTTATATACTCACTAGTAGCAAGTTAAGAGATTGTTCACTTGAAGTTGTCCAGGAGCCATCAGCCCTTTTTAGTCAGCTGGACACCACTAGATTTGTTTAAAGAATTTTTAGTAGCTTGAGGCTTCAGAAGTTTCTTCTATTCTATCACAAAAAGATCGCCAGTACGATCGATTAAATCTTCTCAGTTCCTTTTGTACCTATTTATCGTTTTTTTGTATGAATCCCAGCCAGAAACCAATCTTGTAGTCTGAGCGAGTCAAAACCCAAAACCCTTACATATACAGGTTGACAGGCAATCACCAATGACCTGTTAAAAGAGGGACTAAGGAGTCCTGGTTTAATAACGAAATTTTAGTGAACTAGATTTTTTATCAACATTGATCCTGAATTGGAATCTGTGATCAGAGAATGTGTGTTCTTTCGATACTTTCCAGTCCTGAATCATAAGATGAATTGTGTTATTGACTAGAGTTATATCCAGAACTTCTAGTCTTGTTCTAGTACTAAAGGTTGGTTGTGGTTCGTTATCCACTATATACTTACTACGAGGTTAGTTTAGGTTAGGTAATAAGGGGTGTGCACAGCGTGAAACTGTTGCATACACGGGGGCCTACTGGTCCATTGCCATATCCTATAAAATTAAAAGTTAGCACCGATGCTCTTCTAAATTGCCGATAAACGTAGACTGGCTTGATAAAAAAACCAGCGTGTATTATCTATTAGTTTCCTCATGTTTGCCATTGAGACCTGTGCTAGATCATAAAGTCCCCAACAAACCTGTTCCCGAAATGACGGAGTCGGTTAGTTTGGAGCTTCGGACAGTCACAGAGCAGATGTTTTATGGTTTCTATTTCCTCCTCATCCTTACAGCTCCTATAGAAATCGGGTGCAAAAGGCCATATTTTTGTGCCAATGGCGCAATGAACCGTTAGTACCTACACCAATCAGGATTTTAATGTTCCTTTTACTCAGCGATAGAATATATCGAGTTTCCTTTTCATAAGTGTTAGGCCATACTCTTCTAGAGATTACGCAATCGTCCCTGGATTTCAAGGAGTTATTGATTTTCTCTTTTGATTTAAAGTCTATCTTCCTCTTGAGTTTAACAAGCGGGATGAGTGGTCCCCTATCTGAACGGTCGCTACTACTTGTATCTGCTTCTGACCCTTTCCTGGCTAGTTCATCTTCTATTTCGATCTTTTCTATATTGATGTGTCCAGGAACCCAGCAGAGCTTAACCTGGTTAGTGTGGCAGATTCTATTTAATTCCTTCCTTCAGTTTAAAACTGCCTTCTTCGATAGCAGCCTGGCTGTCCGCGAAAAAAAGTAATCTCCGAGGAGCTAAGCTTTTCATGATGTGCCATTTCAGCTGCTTTTTCAATGGCAGAGATCTCGGCCTGAAAGACACAACAGTCAGCTGGGAGTTTATACGCCTCTTTGATGTAGAGAGATTGGCAAAACAATCTAGCACCTGTTCCTGATTCCATTTTTGAACCGTCAGTGTAGAAAGGGATACCCAGTCGTATCAAAATCTAGTAGAGGGGGAATGTAATCGGTGGTCTCCATCAGTCCTGGAATTGTGTCATATTGATTGACCCGTGTCCATAAGTGCTGTGCTTCCAAAAACGCAGTTCTTTCAAAAGAATTGCAGTTTTGGCTGCCGTGCACCTTATGAACTTAGGCAGGGAGATTCCAACCCAGCTTGTGGTGTGTATCCCTGAGCCCCTGTTATTCCTACACTGGCTAGTCTATGTACCTTATTTAGGTTCTTGAGATAGCTTGATTTTTCCACCGCTTTCCACCATACAATTGAGCCATAGGTACGAATGGGTCTGATAATCGCTGTGTACTGTACATCTATTGGATGACCTGCGGTCGCACACCCCACCGTACACCGAAGGTCTTTTTGCATGTGTAGAATGCACATAGTGCTTTTTTCATTCTTTCCTCAGTATTACGCTTCCATTTTAGCTTGGAGTTAAGGGTTACTAAAAGAAATTCAGCTTCCTTAGAAAGTTTTAGAGGAATACCATTCAGTTTAGGAGGATTGAAGCTCTGTCTTGGCGGAGTTGACCCCGAGACCGTTCTTAGTTGCCCAAGAAGACAAATCCTTTAATGCGTTTTCCATAATGTTTGCAATGGTGGTAAAGAACTTGCCTGATATCAGAACTACTAAGAGGTTAGTAAAGATAACAGAGCCACAGATGCAGATCCGTCGTTTCTCCAACTAATTAAATTTATATAAAGTTAAAATACAAGAATGAGAACATGAAGAAACTCCAAAAGGCTGTCGAGAAAGCATTTATGTCCCATAACTATAAAAATTGTAGGGATATCACGATGTTCAGCACAACCTTTGGAGTATATCCTACAACATCGGATAGCCCCACACGCAGCAACCTATTATCAACAAATATCAATGTGATATAGGACCAAGCATATCGAAACTTGATCAGAACTCTTGTTCAAGACTCTTGTATCAGAATTTTTTAAATTTTCTGTTACTGATTTTAAGCATTTGGTCAATATATCCATAGTCAACAATTTGCTGTTTAATTTCTTCTCTGTCACACTCTGACACCCTTCCTGCCGATCCGAACATGTAAAGACTTCCCTCTGTGAATTACCATTAGCTACACAAAACACACAAATTTAACGAATGCATGAATTCTCTTTTATTAAATTGCGAAACCTTTTAATTTAATTCAACTACGCAATTAATCAATGCATTCGATAAATTAATTAAGAAACTCCGAAAAACTTCTGTCCATTTGTTTGGTTTTTTGGTAAAAGTTCATCAATTAAATTTAAACCAAACAAAACAGCTAGTCCTATAGCAATTTCTTGGTCCATCAGAAAAACAAAGAAAAAAACACCAACAATAGGAGAACCAGGAAACTTAAAAAACTCAAACTTTGTTGTCTGTCGAATAATGCCCTCCGTCTGCCACTTAAACGTAATTGCTCACTTAATTAATCCACCTCAGGGTGGCCGTGACTGAGAGGTTAAAACAAAAAAATGCACAGAAGTAGGAACAAAGATGTCTGTCGGCAAGCTTTGGTGAGGACTGAGGAGTAGTAAATTTTAAATTCTTGAGTTATTCGAATGAGGGTCTGGTAGCAGGTGAGAGCGTTTTTGGGATTTGGTCTGTTTTATGATGAAATCTGAAGGTGTTGAATTTTTGTTTCCAGAATTATTTAGTTGGCCGAAGGATGGAAAAAGGCATCCCTCACATTTTTTATTTCTGTGTGTCAGACTATCAAAGCTTAAAAATGTTGTTTATAAGTCTGAAGGGGTCACAACATTGGACTGGTTACAATGAAAAGGATATTGTTGATGGGTCGGTGCCAGATCAGGTGTTGGTTGGGTAGTTTAATTTGCTTAAATTAAGAAAAACGCCAACGGGAATGGAGGAATTGTATTTTTTGGAGATTTGGCTGTCGGGCGATAAGTGGAAGCATTCAAAATTTCACCGCAGACGTGAACTACTTGAAAATTATTTGGAGAAAATGCTAACAATACCAAATGTTGTTGAAATCCTTTAACAAATGCTGGACTTTTCTAGGGAAAAACGGCACCGTGGTATTGTTGTCAAGGGTTGCTGACAACTCATATAAAAAATTCGAATACCACTGTCAAATGTTCACGATGTTCAAGCCTAAGAACTTTAAGAAGTTGACTTAAAGCATTTTTTCATTGTTCAACATTCACCTTCTTTAAAAAATCCCCCGAAAATTCCATTTCAAATTTACTGAAAGAACTTAAAAAAAAAAGAAGAAAAGTGTAATAGGTAGGAGGCTTCATTCATAGACAAAGAAGAAGAAGAAGAAGAAGAAAACATGTCTCCCGAGTACCAACTATTAAAGAAGCTTCACTGCGAGCTACCAACCACAATACATTCGATTCTTATGTAAATTGTTTTACTTTTTCTTCTTCGTTTGTTTTCGTCTTAAATTTTTATATTGAGATGATAAAGAATGGGGGTCTATAAAATGTTTTAACAGGGCTGGATTAGCTGGTCACATAGATTGCTAGAATCGGTACAAGGGCTTTCCTAGGAATATTAGTAATCGAAGAACAAGGAGTTATAAAGGGTTTTTCAATTGGCGTGGGTAGATTTTGACGCCCCGTGGCGGCCATTTTGTATTGATGACATCTGTCAAATCTATTGCTTATAATTCGTTTGTTTATGTCAAATCATCATAGCAAGCTTCACGATTGGAACAGTGCGTTCAAATTATAAAACCTTACTAACAAAATTAGTGTTCGTTAACGCAAACGTTGCGCACATTGCGCCCATTTTATGCGTGGTGGCCCTTCACACTTTCACAGTCCACTCTTCAAAGTTTGGTGGTCAAATTTGAGACGACCGGTTCAGTAAACAATCAGACAACACCCGTTCGTTCAAGGAACGCTAAATCGGCTGAGAACATCGCTGCGGACCGTGAAAGTGTACAGCAGGACCCAAGGTGTCTATTCCTCGCTGTGAACAAGAATCCTGCCTTTCGCAGACTTCAACTTGGCAAATCTTGTATCGGGACTTGAGCTTATACTCAAAGTTCATAACCATGACATAGACAACACCGTTTGTTCGCTGACTGGGCTTCGAATCACATTTACCCGCCCTTATTGAAAAACCCTTTGAAAGACACTAACTGGTGAAGAAAAATATAAATTCTGGAAAAGACCAACGAATTTAAAGTCGAAACACACCATCTTTTAATCCAAAACCGCCAAGAGCTTATAATGGCAATGTCTGAATTTGATCCCGAACAAACTGATCCAACTCTGCAGCATGACGCGAAACAATACGCAGTTCTCTGTGTAAATGGGTAAGAGCCAATCCGAGGTGTTTCGAACATGCGCAGGGGTTAGGTTAGGTTAGGTTTAAGTGGCTACAGGATCCACACACTTAGGCCAAAGGAAAAAGACCCATTGTGATACCACATGAATCTAGAAGATGAAGTTGCGTCTAAGGGAAAGAGCAGGGCATGTTCAAAGAAGGTGAGAGATTGTTTCTTCATCTTCTTCGTAAATACAACTCCTGAAGAAGGCGCTACGCCAAGTCGTATTGCGTGTCTGCTTATAAGACAGTGTCCCGTAAGGATACCTATTAGGGAGCTAATATATGAAATCTGCTTTGAGATAACAAGTCTTTAGAGCGCTTTAGGTCAAGTGACGGTTATATAAGTTTTGTGGCTGCACACGTTGGTAACTTATGCCACCAAGAGTGTGTGATCGTTGAGGCTGTTTCTTTTAGCACAAGTTTACATGTAGCTATCGGTATACCTATCTTTTCCCTTTCACGTGAGATAGGTATGAGTTTTCCATTTTTAGCGGGATCATCGCTCTACACTTTTCCTTGATGTCTCTGTGGCCCGGCACCCAGCATAGGTGAGTATTAAATTGCTGCGCCATCTCCATAAAAGATGATCGACAATTGAGGGCCGTTTGATGGTAGAAGCATGAAAGGTTTTAAGTCGGCACCTAGCAATTGAGCCTTAATCGACGTGTGACCATTCACACTGGTATCTATTTATGAGTTTGATATTCACCCTGATGATCCATCAGCATACAAAAGCCCACCTCAACTTTCTAAAGAAAGAAGCGGGTACCCTACATCTGGATTCACGCCAGTACCAATTGAATTAGTGAAAGCCCTTGTTCATCTTGCTTTGATTCTAGACTACTATTATGGCAACACACGGAACTGCAGTCAACCTTCAGTCACCGAAAGAAAAACCGTTGTCCGGTCACGGAAACTGCACTCAACTTTCAGTCACCGAAAAAAGAGCCGTAAACCGTGATTTGCGAATAGCAGCTGAGGCCAAATTCAGACAACCACAACCCCCGCGAAGGTCCATCCCACTTTTTGTGATCTTTTGTTGTTTTGCAGCTTTTATCCAACTGGCGGATGAGGGACACAGCTCACCCTCTGTCAAGTATATCCACATTGATCGAAGGGATGAACTAGCCAATCAAGGGACAAACCCAACAGGGCGTCTAATTTTATTAACGTTTATCCACATTCGATACTCGTTGATCGTATTTCCTCATTTAATATATCCTTAGATAAATTATCTTTTAAGGATCGCATTAATCTTCATCATACGTCCTGCTTCAATCCGCTAATTCCATTAGACTAAAGAACCTACGTCCGCAGGTTCATGCCAATAATGTTTCTTTTCTAAATTTCCAGGTCTATGATTTTACCTCCGTTTAATGGTAGGTAGAGACAACATTGAGAGATTTAATTTTTGACTGTCAGAGAAGCAAGGATAGAACCTCTTTGATCGCTAAAATTTCCGCTTGGAAGACGCTACAATGATTAGAGGGGCGGAATGAGAGGCTTAGGTTAAGCTTTTCTGAGTACACACCACTATCAACACCATCTTTAGTCTTGGATGCGCAGGGGTTAGACAAGGAGATTAGCTGGCATGTGACTTCTTCAATATAGTCCTGGAGCAGATAGTGCAAAAGACAGGTGTGAGCACGAACAACTCTATTTTCACCAAATCCAACCAACTTGAGGCCTTCACAGCGATTGACGAATAGACAAAGCTCGTTGGTCTCAAATTGAAAGACGACAACACAAATTACATGCTATCAACAAACAAAAGAACATCTTTCCACCTAGGATTGAACTTTACACTTGGTAGCTGCAATTTCAAGGTAGTTTAGGAGTTCACCTACCTTGGAACAAACATCAGTCCCGCAAACGGCATCTTAGTGGAGATCGGACGAAGAATTACCCTAGTGGAACTCTGCTTTTTCAGGTTTGCTAAACAGCTGGGGTTAAAACTCTTCACTCGGAAGACAAAGTGGCTGCTCTTCAAGACATTGATTTTATCAGTCCTAATCTATGCGTCGAGTGTTGGACGATAAGTAAAAAAGGGGAATTGATGCTGGGAACTTTCGTATACAAATTTCTTCGACGAATTTTTGGTCCTGTATGCGACGATGGCAAATGGAAAAGAACTGTAAGAGCTGTACCAAGCTGTGGATATACTCCTAGCCTAGAAAAGACGACTACATAGTCTCGGCCACATCGAGCGACTGTCCAACAACGCTCCAGCCTAGAAAGTCTTCTCATCGCAGCCTCTAAATACGAGAAGACTATTAAGACCGAACCTGTAGTACAGTCCTACAGATCCTACATGGATTGGTAGCCGGATGAGTAAGTAAGTAAGTTTAGGAAAACCCAGTATCAGAAAACGGTACAGAAGGAAGAAGTCATGGCTATCATTCCTGCAAAATTATGTAGGAGAAAGTATGTAGGAGATGTTTTGACTCAGAAGGAGTCGTAGCATGAAGTCCATGTGTCCAATTTTAAAGAAAGACCTTCTTATGTCCTGCATAAATGCAGCTCTTTCCAGTATGGACTGATGTCAGACGAATCAACCAAAGACTCGTTTTCAAAGGTGTCAAAGCTGCATAGTGGCAGTATTCAGCACAAGAAGCTTAGTCAGGAAATGATTAAGTTCGGTTTCCTTAACAAAAATTTTCCCTATTGCGACGCACGTCATTATCTGCACAACACTCACCTCAGTGTGCAGTTGAGAAAAGTCCGCGATAGTGTCAATATAGAAGAGAATTTCTTGACTATGGGATTTACGCAACATAAAACATCGGTGGCTTTAGTCCCTAATAGCGGTTGATGGAAGGTTAACGAAGGCAAAAAATACGCCTTCGAAGCTTTTCACTAGAAAGACGATTCAAGGTTCAATCGAAATCTTTCCTGGATGTTGTTCACAATTGGTCCCGTGATTAAGATGACCAGGAAGACCGCACTTATGCTATTCAGAGGCAACAACAGAATATGCCATAGCGTTTGGCGAATGAAGGACGCAAGCTTGTGTAAGTTTCCAGCAATGGAAAACTGCTTTCAGACTGAGATCGTTCATAGATTCGCAGCCCAATTACTCAGTTAGCAGAATAGTTATTAAGGATACCGAAGGAAAAATAAACCAAATGAAAATTCAAACAATTAAGATCACTGGAGTAACAATAATTATAATGCAAAATAACCCAACCCTTAGAACCTTATGCAAAGGACCCTTTAGTTGGTCGCAGAACAAGAAAGTTTTCTCTTGTGGCAAGCGGGCACTGTTTATTTCCAAAATCAAAGTCGGGAACATTAACTGTTTTAGTTAGGTTTTCTTAATTTCGTTTCTTGAATTTTGAAATTTGATTCTTCTTAAAATTTCTTCTAAAAATTTATATCAATTTGCAAATTCCTCGAAACTATCAGCTCTGTGCCTTCTATTCTACCAAACCGCTCCTGACTATTTGACATGTGTCTGAACCGCCACAACGCCCCCAGTAACCCTATTTCTTCAACGTCTACATGACACGATTCACTAGACCCAGAGGGCGCCCAGAGAGCACAGTCGTCACTACTCTCACTCCCACCTGGGTTATTTGAGGTTGCGTACATAGGCGCATTAGTGGACATAAAAGCAATTTCAAGGATTCTTTTCCATCGAATGTAGGATTCCTTTTTTTAGTCTTGTTTTTTGCAAAAAAAAAATTGTACGCAAAGCAATTGAAAGAATTCCACATCTTTGTGGCACTCTTGGGTGCGCCGCTGCTGGTTGTGCTCAATATAATTTTATTGCACTCTCATATGGTTGGAAGGGGGGGTTTATTGTGGAAAAGGGTTGAGGATTTGTATGAATAGGCAACACATATAGGCAGCGATGCGTTGCGGTTTATTGAATATATTCCTTACGCTTCATCCTTTTTATGAGCGAGGGACTATCATTTTTAACTTGCAATCCTTTGGGGTGTCTTAAGGGCTAAGTCCACAATTGGCAAAGGCAAAGGCAAACAAACTGGGTGTAGTCGGGTTGGGCAAAAGGCGAGTTCATACAACCAGCCAGAGTTCCCCGACAATAAGAAATTTTATTTTCTATTTTATTTTTTAGTGCATGCCAACAACTTTATTCGTTTTTCTATAATATTTGAGTTGGAGCTTAGAATCACTGAGGTTGAGGTAAATACACGAGTCTGTGGTGGGCAGAAGAGGGGGGATTTTGAAAGTTTTCATTTATTTTATTTTATGACATTTCTGCTAAGCGAATCGTTCTTCAATCCTGCGTGTACTTCAAAAAAGAAAATATCACCGAAAAAAAATCCTGACATTGACTTTATGGATCAACAAAAAACACAAAAAATAACAGAGATGACGAAAAAAAGGATTTATTTCGAGGAAAATATTTTTATCGCATTTAGTTGATGGATGCGGTGCGGTTGTTTTTTTTTAGGGAATTTAAGGATTTCTGTGTTTGTTTAAATTTTTGAGCAAACATTTTTTTTTAAATTGAATTAAAGATTGTTGGGGCATAAATTCAAATTCAAGGAAATGCAATTTAGTTGGAAATTTTAATTGAATTGGATAATGCTGGGAGCTGTGATGTAATTGAAAACAAGCTGGTTGATGAAATTATTTCTAATTTTGTTTTGAGGATTCGTGGTAATTGAAGCAGCGGAGGTCAACTGGTGGAATAAGTGGTGTTACTGACATTTTGTAAATTAAATCTGGGGAGAGAGTAGTTGTTACATTAATGAATTCTGTGTGTGTTAAATTGTTTAGAGTCCAATGTGGATAATAACTTTTGAAAGAGCCACAGAATGGAGAATGAAGTTAGTGACATTTTTATTTTGTTGAGACAAATATCAGTAGGCTTTTTTTTTGGAATAAATACACAAATTAAATTCAGTTTCCAATTTGATTTCAAGTAACATCTGTATGCACTTTATGGACCAAAAAAACCTCTAAAATAAATAAATAGAGTGGCGCGACAGCTCTTGAAGAGCCAAGGCCTAAGTGACTTACTCTCATCAACAATTCTCTGGGTGCGTATGAAGAATTGAGGGGACCTACAATTTAACGCCGATTCCGAACGGCAAAGTTGAGAAGCACTTTTTCATGACAGATGATACTCTTGGAAGTTTAGTCAGCTCTTCGCAAGAGGCAGTGTCCGGGCACGAGTAGGATTCGAACCCACGACTTTCGGCTTAGCAGTCAACGCACCTAACCACTGAGCTACGGACACTACAAATAACCTCTGGTACCTTAAAATAGGGAATTACAATGAAATGAACGATTTTTGAAAAAAAAAAAACTGCTACGGCGATGTGGACCAAAATGAAGTATAAGAAAAAAGTAAGGTTAGGTTAGGTAAAGGGGCTGACAGTTGATGTCGTTACCGTCACACTTAGGTAAGGTTAGGTTATAGGGGGTGTGCCTGTGCACAGCGTGAACTGTTGCATACAGGGGGTCTACTGCTATTCAAAGTTGTCGATTAACGTAGACCGCCTCGTTAATGACCCAGCCTGTGCTATCTGTAAATTTCCTCATGTTTGCCATTGAGACCTGTGCTAGATCATCCAGTTACCCAACAAACCTGTTCCCCAAATGGCGGAGTCGGTTAGTTCGGAGGTTTGGACAGTCACAGAGCAGGTGTTTAATGGTTTCCTTTTCCTCCTTATCCTGACAGCTCCTACAGAAATTGGGTGCAAAAGGCCCTATCTTGTTGGCCATTGTGCCAATGCCGCAATGACACCTATCAGGATTTTAATGTTCCTCTTACTCAGCGATAGAATATACCGAGTTTCCTTTTCATAAGTTTTAGGCCATAAACTTCAAGAGATTACGCAATCGTCCCTGGATTTCAAGGAGTTATTGATTTTCTCTTTTGATTTAAAGTCTATCTTCCTCTTGAGTACCCCAATCGGGATGAGTGGTCCCCTATCTGAATGGTCGCTACTACTTGTGTCTGCTTCTGACCCTTTCCTGGCTAGTTCATCTACTATTTCGTTCCCTTCTATATTGCTGTGTCCATTAACCCAGAAGAGCTTAACCTGGCAGATTCTATTTAATTCTTTCCTGCAATTTAAAACTACCTTTGATGTTATGGCCTCACTGGCTAAGGCTTTGATAGCAGCCTGGCTGTCCACGAAGAAAGTAATCTCCGAGGAGCTTAGCTTTACATAATGTGCCCTTTCAGCTGCTTTTTCAATGGCATAGATCTCGGCCTGAAAGACACTACAGTCAGCTTGGAGTTTATACGCCTCTCTGATGTTGAGAGATTGGCAAAACACTCCAGCACCTGTTCATGATTCCATTTTCAAACTGTCAGTGTAGAAAGGGATACCCTGCTCACTTATAAGTGAATTGGGATCCAAACTCTGTCTTTCTGCAAATGCAAATAGAAAATTTCCTATCAAAATCTAGTATAGGGGGAATGTAATCGGTGGGCTCCATCAGTCCTGGAATCATGTCATATCTTTGTAAGATTGACCCGTGTCCATAGGTGCTGTGCTTCCAAAAATTCAGTTCTCTTAAACGAATTGCGGTTTTGGTCACACTTAGATCAATACAGATCCATTGTGATACCCGTGAGTATTGTTACTCAAGCTTATAAGTAAAACCTATGTGTTCAGTTGATTAAGCCATTTAGACTTAAGAGGCTTTGACGACGTTCAAAATGTTAGTACCTGGTCTACTAGAGAGTTCTTCTAAATTCCCGAAGAAATAGTTGCCGAGCAATTTCCTCCTTTGGTGGGAGAGTGCGGGATAGTGACACAGAAAGAGCGAAGTGTCTTCATGCACCTCCTCGTCACCGCATCCTCTGCATAGATCATCTGATCTGATTCTCATCTCTTCCATATGATGATCTAACAGATTATGTCCGGTAATTATGCTTCCAAGAGATCGAAGTGATCTTTTGTGTAGCTGCATAATTATTTCCGTTCTTTGTTTGTTAAAACAGGGCCAGATCTTTCTTGTAGTGCCGCAGATGTCAAGAAGGTTCCACCTTTTGTCGGCCTTGATAGTTATTCTTTTTGAGATTTCCTGTTTTAAATAACAGGTAGGGGTGCTAACTAGCTGAGTTTAGCTTACGTCAAGCGTTGACCCTAATCTTGCTAGTTCATGGGCTTTCTCGTTGCCTGGTGTATCGCTGTTGCCTGGGACCCAGCAGAGTCTAATGTTGTGCTGTACGCCAAGAACCTTAAGCTATTCGCGGAAGCATGAAACAAGCTTTGATTTTACCTCAGTTGCAGTAATAGCTTTTATTACCGCTTGGCTTTCAATGTAAAAGGTGATATCAGCTCGTGGTATCGCCATCATTGATACCTTTTTAGCAGCTGTTGTCACTACCAGGACCTCCGCTTGGAAGACGCTGCTGTAGTCTGGAAGCCTAAGCGACGCGGTTAACTTGAGAGATTCAGAAAAGAAGCCTGCCCCTACACCAGTGTCCATAATAGAGCCATCAGTATAGATAGCTATTGACGACTCACTGGATTATGGTATGTTATCTATCCATTCCTCTCTACATGGGATGGCAGCTTGGAAAGGTTTATGATAATCAAGTTCGGGTATTTTGTAGTCTGTTATAGTATTATGACCCATAACTTTATGAAGGATCTGGGCATGTCCTATGGAACTGTTTTTCCAGACTTTAGTTTGACTAAGTCTCAGGGCAATTTTGGAAGCAGATTCTTGAACAAAGAGGTCTAGGGGTATTAAATTGAGTATAACTTCCAGTCACGCATTTGGAGTGGATCTCATTGCCCCGTTTTGCCAGTGCAAGCAAGTCTTTGAACTTTTGTCAAAGTTTTCAGGTTCGTGCTCTTTTCTAAAGCTTGACTGTCAGCCCACAGTTCCTAGTCCGTTTACTTATCAACGAGAGGGCATATTCATATTTGCCAGTCGCTAGTAATGCAAGATTATCAGCGTAGGCTATTATCTTTACTCCACTTGATTTCAATTTAGAGATTATGCCGTTCATGACAAGAACCCAGAGAAGCGGTGAGAGAACTCCACCCTGAGGGGTGCCCCTTGGTGTGGTAAGAAAAAAGTTAGCTATAAAAATATTTTTTTGTATGCAGACTCACCATTTATTTCACTGTATGCCTTTGAGGTTCACTCATTTGACCTGGAAATACAAGAAAATTTGTTGTTATTTTTAAAAAATAAACAAATTGTAAGTTTATAAAATTTTACTAGCTTATCCCTGCGGTGTTAACATTTAAAATACTTAAACTGGAAAGGAGCAGTCACCAGTCAGTACCTTAGTTTTAATTTAGTCAATTCAATAAAGACAGTTAAAAGTTTAATAACTGTAGTACTTTTTAAGTTCGTAAAAAGTCATTTAATTTAAGCTTTTAAGTTTTAGTGAATTAAGTCCTTATGACTAAAATGTTTCAAAAACTGTTTTTCAAAGTAATCAAAGCATTAAGTCAACACTATTGACTCACTATTATCTCAGCACACAGTGGTATTTTCCTTTGAAATCACCCTGTGCAAAAACCAATGGTCCCCAGTGAGAAAAATGAACGTATTCACCTGCTGTCAAAATTACAGAAGGCAGGGCCGTATACTCTAGCAGTTGCAAATGGTCATAGGGGTACTCTGATGGTTTCTTCGTTATGGCCAAAGGAAAAGACCCATTGTGATACCACATGAATCTAGAGAATTACTTCTTACTAGTCGAACCATTTTGAGCTTCTTAAAAAGTGAAGAAGATATTTGATATCCTTGTTAGCTAGTTTACTCGGATTATTGTAAAAATATTCTCCCAGATGAAGTTTGCGTCTTAGAGCAGGGCATGAGCAGAGAAGGTGAGAGATTGTTTCCTCTTCTTCCTCGTCCATACAACTCCTGCAGAAGTCATTTGAGTCTACGCCGAGTCTTATTGCGCGTCTGCCTATAAGACATTGTCCCGCAAGGACACCTATTAGGGAGCTAATATGAGATCTGCTTTGAGACAACAAGTCTTTAGAGCGCTTTAGGTCAAGTGCGGCCATATAATTATTGTGGCTGGAGTTTGTTATCGTTGACGCGGTTTCTTTTAGCATAAGTTTTCATGTATGTAGCTATCGGTATACCTATCCTTTCCATTTCAGGTGAGATGGGTATGACGGGTCAATTTTTAGCGAGTTCATCGGCTCTACACTTTTTCGTGATGTCTCTGTGGAGCTGCACCCAGCAGAGGTGAATATTAAATTGCTGCGCCATCGCCATAAGAGATGATTGACATTCGAGGGCCGTTTGAGTGCAGGTTGAGACACCGTCGAGAGATTTAATAGCAGCCAGACTGCCAGAGAATATGCGGAGATCAGAAATTTATGTCACGCTTTCTCTTAGCCAGGATAGAATTTCATTGATGACCAAAATTTCCGCTTGGAAGACGCTACAATGATTAGGGAGGTAGAATGAGAGGCTTAGGTTAAGCTTTTCTGAATACACACCACTACCAATACCATCATTGTCTGCTTTTGTCTACCAGAAATGTTTTGTCTTCCCATTCATCTCTGGATGGAATGGAGATCTGGAAGTTTTCCCCAAATTGGGATTTTGGAATGGTGCAGTCTATGTTCTTTGGTATAGAACCGAAAAAGTTCAAAATGATGGAATGTCCCACATTATTGTTGGTCCATTGAGAGGAGGCGTTGAGTCTTATAGCTGTATTTGCTGCCACTTGTTTGCTGAAAATGTCAAGGGGTGTCAGATAGAGGATGGAGTGTCTAGTGCCGCTGAGGGCGTGGTTCTCAATGCTCCGCTTATGCAGAGACATGCACTGCGTTGAACTCTACTTAGTTTGTCGCAGTTGGTGACTCTCTCCAGTGCAGTCCATCATACTGCATGAGTATTGGTCGGATGACCGATAAAGCCAACATGTTACCTATGAGACGTTGAAAACCCCATTTGCCTCCTATGGCTTGCTTGCAGGAGAAGAGAGCTACTGTAACTCCTATTAACTCTTTCTTGAATATCAGGTTTCCAACTTAATTTTTTGGTCAGACCAAGATATTTGGCTTCATTTATAAAAATTAGTGGTACACCATTTATTGAAGGAGGTAAAATTTCTGGAATCTTGTATTTCCGTGTAGAGGATTTATATTAAGTCCATAGTGATCCCCGTCTTGTGAGCATATTAAGTGCGTTTTGGAGGAGATCTCTAAGGGAGTTAGGATGTTTTCCCGCGACCGACGGAGATAGCAACATCATTAGCGTACGCAATCACTCTGTAGCCATCATTCTAGAGGGATATTACAGTTCGTTAACTACTATGTTCCACAGGAGAGGGGACAGTACACCACCTTGTTTGGTGTCTCTGCTGACAGACCTTCTCGTACAGAAATCTCCCATCTTAGAGTTGATAGCAGATGTGTCAACGCTGTTGAAAGCGCCCTCAATATCCAGGAAGGAAGCCATAGTGTATTCCATTTGCTCTAGGGAGTATTCGATAGTTCTTACCAGAGTGTGCGAAGCTGTTTCTACCGATTTCCCTTTGCAGTAAGCATGCTGAGACATAGATTTTCTCTAAAACTATTACGTAAATGGATATCGATCAATTGTTCCAGAGTTTTCAGAATGAATGATAAAAGGCTAATAGGTCTTAGATCATTAGGATTGACATGAGAGCATTTGCCCGCCTTGGGGATGAATACTACCTTTACTTCTCCCCATCTCTGAGGTATTTGGACCAGATCTAGACAACTTTTGAAAATTATTTCAATGATGGGTAAAGTTATATCGCTGGTATGTTGTAGCTTATCTGGTATGATTTGATCTTATCCAGGAGATTTGTATGATTCGCAACTATTCAGAGCCCATTTGAAGGGTTTGTTGTATCAACGGATTTGGAGCTATTTGGGAAGTGCGTGTCCAGTAGCAGGTTTAGCGTGTCTTTGCAGGAATTAGTCCATGTACCATCTGAGTGCTTAAGACAACTGGGAATGGTTGGATTTGCCGAGCAACGCTGGAGCAACGTTCGATCGCTCTGTAGAGCGCAACAGCTATGCAATGTCTTAGCCACATTCATGTTACACACAAAACTGATATAGCAATCCTACAAGAGATAAGGTGGTCAAAAATAGGTGTCCTGCAAAGAAAAGATTATGACATTTACCACATCGGTAATCCAAATCACCATTCTTTTAAGGTAATACTACTATCTAAAAATTCAAGATGTTCAGTCACCTATATCTTCACGAACCTTCTGAGGAGTCCGAAGATTATGAAAAAGATTCCACCTACGAATTCGTAAAAGGAACCTTAATGTCTGCCCAAGGTATTGCGTTAAAATCATCCTTGGTGATTCCAACAGCAAAATAGGTCGACAACCAGTATTTTGACAATGCATTGGATGCGGTAGTTTCAATGCGAATACTTATTTTCATAGACTGTGAGTCTTAGAATTGGCATTTTTGAAGAATATTGCCAGGGAAGAACCCCACAAAGGCATGAAAGACTTCGGAGTCCCAAATTAAATGACATGTTGGCAACATTACCAGCAAAAAAAGCTCCATAACATTTTCAATGGACACCAACAAGGGAACATTAACCTTGGGACATTATCAGGTTCGATGTATTATTTGAGTCAGTTCAGTAGTAGCTGCCGATAGCGATGTGGAAGAAGCAATACTCTGACGGCTGTTCAAATCAACCGCAAGGCAGATGTAATGACAAAAATTAAGCTTAGTAGCTTCCATTTTGAGCTCATATGAAGGAAGGAGAACCGGAATGTAAAGACCTTTCTCTTAACAATTTACTGAATAGTGGAATTACTCCTGTCAAGATTTTTGTCATCAAGTTGTGGATCAGATCCAAGAACATTTGTCAACTGAAAACAAGCGTTTCTTTGTTTGTTGTTTGCTAAACTTTCTTCCATCAAAATAATGTCCGTCTCCGAAGTTATTCCAACACTATAGTAACAGAAATTTCCACAACATTTCAGCCAACTGCGATTTCCCATAATCTCGACACATTTGCTCGTACCGACGACGCGACGACCACCAACCAGAACCCTTGCATATTAAAGAACACTCTTTAGTTACTACCTCAAGTTTCCTCAATTTTAACAATTTTCTTAACATTCTCACCCCGTCAGTGTATCACGCCGCGTTGAAGTCGTAATCAATCATTTTAATGGGTCATTTGGCGTGTTAGCTCAAGCACTGGCGTGGCTGCCGTTGCACTTTCACATTTGGCTACCAAAAAAACTTTTTATAAACATTTTTCTTCAAGGAATGAAACCCTGTAGTGAACTTTAATGACTTCCACCTTGTGAACCGCCTTCCAAGTGTTGCGTCCATCACACGCCAAATGAATGCTCCATGCGTCTGGGCATGTTCGCAAGCCATAAACTATAATCTCGATGTATACTGTTTTCTTAAAAAAAAAAATTCCAATTCAACATTGGTCCTGCAGTCTCGAAACACAGGCCAAGCTTAGAGGGCAAGCAGTGTTAAGTCCACGTAAAAGCTATAAGCGTATCGAGCCAGCTGCTACTCCTCCTGTTGAAAGGAACAGCAATAAGAAAAAAACTCTTTCGCCTTCTCTATGAAGTGGTAAATGAAATTCCATTTCCTTTATCCGTTATGTACGTTTTTACTCCCGCTTGCTGTGCACCGTAATGCGTCCGGTCAGGACTTCCAAAGCAACGCCACTGAAATTATGAAGTCTTTCAATTTTTTCCCTTTTTCTCGAACAAACGAGCTAAGGATGCATAATGTTCATCCCTCCTTTCAGATAACATCTGTATAAAATTTATCCAAGGTGGTAAATCCAAAAGGATGTCTTCATTTCTCTCCCGCTGCAGGGTTTGTGGAGACTTGTTTAAAGTTGCGATACACCAGCAAAAGCGTCTTTGCAATGCAGCAATGGGCAAGCATCCTTTCTCACAGCGAAAGCAAAGCGATTTGCATTTCTATTATCATCAATCATGAGCAGATAAAAATTCGATTATTACAAATTTCAGAAGTGGGATCGCATAAAGCTTAACTTATTCCGATTTATGAAAGCCTCACTTAGTCCATCTTTATGGGAATACAATAAAAGTTTGATATCTTAATTAGGATCCTATGCGACCCTAACTCTCGAGAAACTTTATGCTTGAGCAATAAACAAAAGAATCACAACACAATTTCTCATCGAATTGCCTTGTTTAAGGACATGTGGCTATATCTCATTGCTGTTTGATGTTTAATCCTTAATGTTGCCATGGAAACATGGGAGAAGACATCGAAGACACATGTGTTCGAAAAACACTTAATTCGAATTCTTAATTTGTTTGTTTCCATAGCCTATAACCTTGGGGAATGAGCTCTATAACAAAATTAAGCTATTGGCCTTAAGAGGAACATGAAAACAGCGGTGCGAACTAATCTAATTAGGTGTTTTGTCTCATTAGCACTTTGTTTTATTTTCTGGTGGAGTCCTTGATAAGTTTGCTGAAGAAGGGGGACTGTAGGTTAAGGAAAGTTCTTGTAATTAAGTCCAAAATGCGGGTGTTATGCGAGTGCCAGTGCCAGACGTGTGTTGACTTATATCTTACGCCTATTTGAACTTGCTTTTAATGAGGATTGAATTCGAGGACAACAAATATTTGTGGAAAATAGAATTTGGCCACACATGGTGAAAGTTAATTCAATTTGAGAAATGACACGTTTTTCAAACTATCGTCAAATGCAAGCAGTGGAAGAACTCTCAAGATGGAATCATACGCCACTGAAAACAGTGGCGTCTACAGTTCCAGTCAGGATGAACTACTTAGTGAACACCTCTCATAGGGCATATTCGGCATATACGTAGCCAAGGCCCATAAGGAGGGGTTTCGCCGGCTGTTCGTCGTAGAGTTAAAGTAAAGACCTGGCCCTCCAGGTTGGGGGTCGTGCGTCGGGGTGACTGCACAGCCACATAAAGAAGACATTGTTCCGAAACACCAACAAGCCTCGGATACGGACAGAAATAATGATGACAACCCACGTAAACGATTCATGGGCAACGAATTTCGGTTTAGCACTTGGAATGTTTGGTCCGTTAACAGACCACCTGTAGCCGAACAACTAGCGGAAGCCGTTAACTGCTATAAAGCAGATTTAACTGCCATCCAAGAAATGCGATGGGATCTTCCGGGCCTACGTAAGATGAACAACTGCGATATTTTCTACGGCGACTGCTACCGGAACAAAATCAGCGTCTATTTGGATGTGGATTTATAGTTGGGACTCGACTCAGGAAGAAGGTCTTGAGTTTCAACTCAGTGAATGAGCGCATCACGACAATTCGTATCAAGGCTAAATTCACAAACATCAACCTCAACTGCGCTCACGCCCCGACTGAGCAAAGTTCTACAAAAAGGTGAAACAAACCTCCAGGGCTTAAACACCCCGAACTGAAGCCTGTAGAGACCATAATCGGATCATCGAAGAACAGCAGTCAGTGCTGAGGATATGGAAAGACCACTTTTCCAAGCTGTATAATGGCGATGACGACCAAAACTCCGTCAGAAATACGGAACCACTCAATTTGGATGCAGAAGGCCAACAATTCCACCCACCAAACATGGACGAAGTGAAGAAAGTGAGCAGACGGGCTAGCCGCCGAACTGTACAAAGCAGCTATAGATGATTTGGTTAGGAGCATGTAAAGGGTTTTTCAATAGGGACGCTATAAAAGTAGACCGATAGGAACAGCAAACGACGCCATATTTTTTCCCGCTCTTTTGACATTTCTCTTCAGTAAAGCTTGCCATTTCATCATGAAAAGACATACGATCCAACAACGAGTCGAAATTATTAAAATTTACTACCGAAATTCGGAGTCAGTGGTTAACACTTTAAGAGCGCTACGTACAATTTATGGTCGTCATAATCGTCCTGCCAGATCAACAATTGAGCGTCTAGTGGAAAAATTTGAATCCACAGGCTCAGTACAAAATCTTCCCGTGCCAGTGAGACAAAGAAGTGCCCGTAGTGTCGAGAATATTGCTGCCGCTAGCGCATCAATTGCGGAAGACCCAAATCAGTCTCTCACACGTCGCTCGTTCTCAAGCGTTGGGCATCTCTGTGACGTCGTTGTGGCAAATTTCGCGAAAAGATCTTGGCCTGCATCCTAACAAGATCAAATTGACGCAAGAACTGAAGCCGCTTGATCACCAGAAGCGTCGTATGTTCGTGAATTTTGCTGAGCAACAACTTGAAAATGATCCGGATTTTCATCGAAAAATCATCTTCAGCGATGAGGCTCATTTCTGGCTGGATGGCTTCGTCAATAAGCAAAATATGCGTTATTTGTCACGCAGCAATCCACATGTGCTTCACGAGGCACCATTACATCCCGAAAAAATCACTGTTTGGTGCGGTTTAAATGCTGGTGGTGTCATTGGGCCGTACTTCTTCCGTGATGATCAAGACCGGCACGTTACTGTGAATGGGAATCGCTACCGCTCAATGCTATGATATGGACTTGGACGATATGTGGTTTCAACAGGACGGTGCCACATGTCACACAGCGGGCCAAACAATCGAATTATTGAGAACGAAGTTCGATGAGCGCATTATCTCCAGAAATGGACCTGTGAATTGGCCGCCTCGTTCATGCGATATAACGCCGTTAGATTATTTCCTGTGGGGCTGCGTCATATCTATGGTTTATGCCAACAAGCCAGCGACGATTAATGAACTTCGCTTATCTGCAAAACTTGTCCGACGAAATGAACATCAGCATCGCATGCCCGATCCTCAAAAAAGGAGATCCCCTGATCTCCACCAACCACGCTGTTCACGCTGTTCCATCATGGTTGGAAAAAATCTAACGGACGCTTTTGATGTCAAAAAAGGTTTTAGACAAGGCGATGCGTTGTCATGCGATTTCTTCAACATCATTCTTAAAAAGATTGTGCAAAGCTCCAATGTCAACACCAGAGGCACAATCTTTCAAAAGCCCGTCCAGCTACTAGGATACGCACACGACATTGACATTGTTGGAAGAACACAGCGTGATGTCAGTGGAGCGTTTGTGAGCCTTGAGCCGGAGGCCAGGAAGATGGGTCTAGCGGTTAACGAGGGCAAGACCAAGTTAATGCTGTCGACAAGAAAGGACATTCAACATAGACGTCATGGAGGAAACGTTAGCATAGACAGATTTAACTTCGAGGTAGTTAAGCACTTTGTCTACCTGGGATCCGCTATCAACTCAGACAACAACACCAGCGCTGAAATCAAACGAAGAATCACTCTTGCCAATCGCTGCTTCTTTGGACTTAGAAGGCAATTGAGTAGTAAAGTCCTCTCCCGAGCAACTAAAGTGACACTCTACAAAACCGTCATCACCCCGGTCCTCATGTATGGTGCAGAGACATGGACCATGACAAGATCTGATGAAAACGCTTTGGGCTGCTTGGAGAGAAAAAATCTTCGAGTAATTTTTGGTCCTGTCTGCATTAATAGAGAATGGAGACGAAGATTCAACCAAGAACTGTACGAGCTGTACAGCGACACTGACCTAGACAGAAAAGTTAAGGTCCAACGACTTAGATGGTTGGGTCATGTTGAGGAATGGAATGCTCCGGCTTGTAGAGTCTTCGAATCCAACCCGGAAGGACGTCGCAGAAGAGGAAGACCGCGACTCAGGTGGAGTACACAGATGGTAGAGGATCTGAACCAACTTGGCGTGCGAAACTGGAGACAGCTAGCTAGGGACCGAGCTGGCTGGAGAAGTTTGTTGGGTGAGTCCCTGGTCCGACCTGGACTGTAGCGTCACCATAAGTAAGTAAGTTAGTTCTTAAACATAGAGGATCAGACATTTCCTCTCCACACAAAGTGCAAATGCGAGGGGATTAGAAGAACGTCTCAGAGCGGTCCTTGCTCTCTATTTATTTATATTTTTCACTTAAAGAAGCTATTCTTCCAATAAAAGACTGTCCGGTTAGCAGACCTTTTCATAAAATTAGTTTAATTTTAAAAGAAATTTATGTTAGCTCTTCACCCCTATGCGCTATCCATGAATACGTCAATTTAGAAGTATTTTCTCAGTCCAGCAGACACAATGCAGCTGGTGGACAACTGAAGCTATCTATCCCCATTTATATAACTCGTCGATAAAATGAAAAAAAAACTCGACTTGTCCGAAATGTCGAATATAACTCCTTTCACTCATCCTTAACTCTTCAATGACGGATTCGTCCAAGTATGTGTAGGCATCTACATTTTTCAATAAAGAACTGAGGAAAGACTACAGTCCGGATCGGTACAAAATTCCAAAAATAAAATAAAACTATTTTCAAGCACTTCTTTTTATTCAGTTTTTCTTACTGACAAAAATTTTTTGAATACCAAAATTGTGATTATGATCCCAAGTTATTCAAAATTGGAATGTTGAGATTCCCATCAATGTCCAATAAGCTGGTGACGGAATTAAGGGCGCCATCCACTTCTGTAGTTCCTCCAGCTGAGAAAAATAAAAACAAACATGAATACATATATTTTTTTTTTGTATGGGAATTTAAAATCAATGCAAGTCACATGATTGAACATTTGAAGGTCCTCCTCCAAGGCCTTTAGATCCTAAGCCACCCAGACCTAGCAGGCTCCCTAAGCCACTAGCGTAATTTCCACCAGAATATCCTCCTAGGCCAGAATTTCCTCCATAGCCAGAATATCCAGTTGGATAACCTCCTCCGTAATATTGAATGGGGTAAGAAGAAGGATATGTTGGATAGTAGCATTGGGTAGGAGGTGCGGCATACGATGTAGCCGAAGCAACGCCTTGTATTTAAAAGTATGTTGAAGAAACGGTCAAATAGAGAAATAATTTTGTTTTGTTTTTGAACTCACAGAAAAAGACTGCAAAGCAAACAGTTAACACGGCGATAAGTTTCATTTTGAAGCTTTCTCTAACGTTTGACGAATTTCAAATAGAAAACACTGAGTGGAACTGCAGCTAACTTTTTGATGGATTGAGCTGATTTCGAGGGCGTTTATATATGGAATGGACCCATTAAAATATTAAGTTGGTTACATAATATTGGCACAAGTGGGAAGAGTCGTGAATAATTAAATTAATTTTTTTAAGTTTTACGACGTTCGTGCTTCTTGTTATTGGGTGAAGTTATTTTTACTTGAATTATTGTATTTTAGAGGCTTTTAGGAGGGTTTATTGACATGTCATTTCAGATTTGGACAGTATGAGTAAAAAGGCAGTTACACTAACTTGCCTTCAGTGGAATGTTTTAACCCTCATCCCAATATCAGCCACATAGGCGAGCATTTAAAGAGTCTTTGGATGGATCGTTCTCTTGGAGTTGACTTGCGAGTTTGTCACAGTACCGTAAATATTGCAAAAAAATCTCATTTTTTAGCATGATCTGACGGATAAAGTTCAAATACTTGATAATATGTCAATGGTTGACTTTTGTGGCCTCAAGTCGCACTGTGCATTATTGCGATCAACAAGTACTTTTTAAGGGTGGCCAGCGCCTTAAGGCGGTAACAATCCATTGTGGATTTAGGCCTCAACTAACAAACTTCTCCAGCCAGCTCTATCCCTAGCTAGCTGCTTCCAGATTCGCACGCGAAGTTGGTTGGTGTTTCCTTCTACTTGCGTGTACCACAATAGACGAAGTCTTCCTCTACTCTGCTGTCTCTCTTTGTTAAAGTCGAAAACTTTGCGGTCCAAAGCATTGCTGTTCATAAACATGACCGAACTATCTCAAGCGCTTCACTTTAACTCTCTTGGCTAGGTTGAGGTTCTTGTACAACCCGTACAGTTCAGTGTTGTAACTTTTTCTCCAGTCGTCATCAATGTATAGATACGAGACCAAAAATCGTCCAAGGAACTTTCTCTCTCGAAAAAATCCAAGGTGTTTTTATCCGCCTTCGTCAAAGTCCGTGCTTCTGATCCATGCTGCAGGACTGAGAAGGCTTTGCTGGTCAATTGCCTTATCAAACAAAAGTTGTGGCGGTTGGCAAGAATAATCCTTCGTTTGATTTCAGCACTTCTAAACTGATAGGCACTACCTCGATGTTATGGCTGTCCATGGTTACGTTTTGTCCAATACGTCGATGTTGAGTGTTCCTTTTGATGACAGCATATACTTTGTTTTGCCCACATTGAACTTTACAAAGCGCTTCTGTCATCAAGCTGAATTCTTCTTATTATGTCAATATTTCTGACATCAAAGGTATCGGCCAACCCTGACAGAGCAGCGTGCATTCTTCATTGTCTTCCTGCACAGACGGACGAGCTTAACAAAACTTGACATGGCTCTACCTCATCTAGCTCATATCTGTAGATACTGTCGTACTTGGCCTTGATTCCTCATTCCTGCTATAGCATCCCTCTAAATCCTCGATCACTTCTATCTCGTGCTACCTCTAAGTTTCTCCTGAGAAGCCGATGTTCCTCCGTTCTTTTTCGTTTGAAGAGCTTATGGGCTGCTCTGATGGTCCTCCTCTCCAGCGCTGTTTTATTTGTTTTCTGTTTTGCTGCATGAGCTTGCAGACATTCATCATCAAACCAGGGACTTCGTTGTGATTGCCTGTTGAAACTCAGATTTTCAGAGGCGGTCTCTCTGATGGCTTCTTGCCAATGTAGCCACTGGTTCTCTATACTTTCTGCTGGCGGCGTTGGACTTCTGAAGAGGTTATTCGAGACGCGATTGGAAAAAGACCTGGCAAACTCTTATGATGGGAGTAGTCCGACGTGAAACTTTCGCACAGTATTTCCTTGTGCTGGCGATGGTCTTTATATCCGCATCCGTACATTGGTAACTACCAGGTAATTGTCAGAGTCAATGTTGGCTCCTCGGAACGTTCGGACAACCATAATAGTGCAGAAATATCTCGTGCTGATCGCAATATGGTCAATCTGGTTGACGATAGATTGATATAAAGATTTCCATGTCCCTCTATGAATATTGAGGTGCGGGAAACGCATACTAGCTATGACAACGTTTTTCTCCGCAACAAATTAGCCTGCTGTGTTGAAGTGTGGTTTAAGTTTTCGGACTGTGCTCCCAAAGATGCCTCCTTAACCAGCTCTGTATAAAGATCACCCAGGACAATTTCAATATTGTAGCTAGGGATTTGCTAGTATGTACTTTTTTCCGAGTAGCACGTGGAAACTATCTTTGGTGGTGTCGTCTTTATCTTCCGTGGGGCATGCGCATAAATTCAAAATTGTAAATGCTTCGAGGAACTCCTGGTTTACATCTGAAATCCTTAAACTTATGAGACAACGTGATCACGTTTACAAACGTTGGAAACGGTTTCGAGTTCCTGAACTGCTATCAACGTTCCAAACGTTGAGAAATAGTGTGTCCAAAAAAATACGAGAAGCCAAAAGTAAATTTTATTCTGATCGTTTTAATAAAAACTTATCTTCAAAAACATTATGGAAAAACATACGTGAACTTGGTGTTGGGAAGCAAAAGGAACATATATATATAGATATATGTCCCAATTATCTAAATGAAGAGTTTGCGAAAGTTCAAAGCAATCAAGATGATAATGATACCTTTGACGGACCGTCTGTATTTCCGGTTGCTGACCCGGCAAATATGGATGAAGGCAATCAAACTATTGACTCAGATAATAGATCTTGCTTCGGATTTGTAAGAGTAGATGAAGCGGAAGTCCTTAGTGCTGTCTTTAAAATTAAATCTTCGTCTGCACCCGCTTTTCATCAAAATGATCTTACCTCAAATTCTTCCAACACTCACAGACATATTCAATTCTATCATAACTACATCAACTTTTCCGGACGCATGGAAAACGGCGAAAATTATACCTGTTCTTAAAAAATCTGAAACACATTCATCCCCAAAAGAGTACCGACCAATTTCAATATTACCGTTTCTCTCTAAGGTTTTAGAAAAACTTCTTCTTAAGCAAATAAGCGATTTTCTGAGTGCTAAGAAGCTCCTATCTGAGAGGCAATCTGGCTTTAGGCCAGGTCACAGCTGCGTCACAGCTATTTTGAAAGTTGCAGACGATATTCATAATGCGATGGATGATGACCTGATTTCATTTTTGGTTTTATTAGATTTCTCCAAAGCATTTGACACTGTCAACCATAAAAAGCTTGTTGTCAAACTTAAAAGTCAGTTTCAATTTTCGGATAGTGCCGCCAATCTAATTTTGTCGTATCTTGTTGGTCGAAGCCAGGCCGTTGTCATTGGTGAACAAATTTCTCGGCCCCTCAATCTTTATTCGGGTGTTCCTCAGGGTTCGATCCTTGGTCCACTGTTGTTCTCAATACTTATTAATGATCTGCCGATACAATCAAATCACTTATCTATGGACCTTTACGCTGCAATGCTCAAGTTCGTTTAAGCTGTAAGCTTGGAATGATTGAAGATGGTGCCAACAAACTGAACTCGGACTTAAGAAGAATACTGTTGTGGTCTAAAAGCAATTGTCTAAACCTTAACCCAAAAAATCAAAATGTCTAATTATCTATAAGACCCCCCTTGAATTAGATTACTTCCCTTCCTTGATGCTTGGAAATGTTAAACTTGATTATGTAAGCAAGGCAAAAAACTTGGGTATACTTTTTAACTCAACTCTAACATGGGATGATCATATTAGAATGGTTATTGGAAAAATCTATGCTTCTCTGCGTAGTCTTTCCCTATCTAAACACTTCATACCACAACACATTCGGTTGAGGTAAGCAAAAACCCTTATTGTGCCGCTCATCACGTATGGATGTCAAATTTTCGCAAGCCATAGTTCTGCTATGAAAAGAAGTCTGTCAGTTGCTTTCAACAATGTAACTCGATATGTATTTAATCTTAATAGATATGATCATATTTCAAACTTTTCAAGCAATATCTTAGGTTGCACCCTATACGTCTATTTGGAATACTTGTCCTTGAAAACACTCAACAAAATAATTATGACTTTTACACCATCATATCTTTTTAATAAAATTAAGTTTTCCAACTCATCTCGGTCATTTACGATACAGCCGCCCAGTTACAGTTGCCGAATTTCAGAGAATCAGTTTTTCGTCTTTGTCATAAGGCGGTGGAACAAATTACCTGTTTCAGTCAGAAAACACCGTGGTTACCATTCAGTTTGAGGCAGTTTTATTTAAGTATATGGATTTAAAGTAAATGTAAAATCCTTTTTATATTGGTTGTATTTGAATGTGAAGACAATACCTTTAATAATGTAAAATAGTTAAAGTATATTTCAATGTAAAGTTACCTTATTCCCTAATCTTGCTTGATCTGACCCAATGTATTAATTTATTATTCGTTTTAAGTTTGTTTTTCGTTGTTGTTTTTTTAAATGTAATTAATGTACATATGTTAACTTTTGCTAAGGCTTCGAAGCCCACTGTAAAAGATGCAATCAAATAAATAAATCTATACTAATATATAAAGTAAGACTTTTGTTTGTTTGTCGGTTGTATGTTTGTAGTCGATAAACCAACAAACAAACAAAAGTCATACCTTATAAATGCAGTAGAAATATTCTGCGATGCACTGAATGTGCAGTAGGATACTCTGAAAGAAAAAGAAATTATTATTAATAGGAAAAAACATTGATTTTAATATACTTACTCGAAAATTTTGTTTGGATATTCTAAAAAACTGACAGCCGACATTAATTTTTTGAAACGTCTTTCTATTTTCATTTCATTTCATTTCATATCCGGTTCATTCTTCTAAATTATATTTAAGGCGGAACCCCTACTTAAGCTTTTGGAACAAAACAATGTTTACATGCGATCTCTTGGGCACGACTTTCTGTACAAAAGAAAATTTCAACATAGATGTTCAAAAAAAGCATGGATTTTATTTTCCAACCTCTGTGCATGAAAATTTCGCATT
>CAKKXW010000005.1:9902018-9918631 GCA_920937365.1 Sphaerophoria rueppellii
CACGGACATTTGAAGGGCTGTCTGTCTGTCTGCCTTATCGGCCTGGGTGAAAAAAGCTGAAGAGATAGTAACATTACAGTATAGAGTAGGAGTGAATTTAAAACAAAAAATGTTTTTTACACAGGGTTCATTTTTTCAACTAAAATTAAATGAGTGGGCGTTTAAAACAACAATTTAAGTCCTTTGACTGTCGGCTGTAGTTAAAAAACTTTACAGAGAGAAGAATGAACTGGAAATGAAATGAAATGAAAAATAGAGAGACATTTCAAAAAATTGATGTCGGCTGTCAGTTTCCTGAATTTAACAACAAAATTTGCGGGTGAGTAAATTAAAATCAACTTTTTTACTTGGGACACATTTTTTGTAAAAAACAAAATTTAAGTGAGGATGAGATATGACATTACAATGATAGAGAAGTCGAAAAAAGTGGGTCCGGCTATTCCGTCTGTCTGTCTGTCGGGAAGTTTACAGGCACCTACAGCCTTAACTTAAAAATTAGAGGTTTGAGCAAAAACTCATATCCCAGTTTTTTTTTATTTTTGTTTTAAGATCAATATTCAGGGTAGCCACCATACGATTTTTTTTTGGCCAAAAACCAAAACTTTCAATTTCCTTCAAAACGCCTCCTACGATTTTTTTTAAGCTTCCTCGAGTTTAATTTTTTTAAACGTTCATGTATTAAATGTATAAAAAAATGTTTGTATTGGTCCAAAACGGTACCTCCCTCTGGCGTTATTACCTACAGCTCTCTCGCAGAAATTCTGAAACCCGGCAACGCAGGGTTTTTTCGGCTAGTATAAATATAAATATAAATATAAATATGAATCAAGCCTCTGTTTGGCAAACTAAGCCTTAGAAATCAAAAAGGATCTCTCTTTTTTCGGTAGTATCTGTGGACCAAATTCTCACCAAACCATCCTATCGATGCTTCTATCCGATGACTTTGTCACGTAATTGAGGTTCAATGTAGTTGAGGTGCTAAATTATGTCATCTTTTAGTTTTAGAATTTTTTGGTTTACTGACATTTACTTCTTAGTTTCAATAACCTCAAAGAGAAGTCGAACGGTGTGAACAACTTGAAATAGCGTGGCCATTGCAAGTCTCGCCCAGACTTGACTTTTTACGTAAAACCCTAATCATTTATTAGCTTAAACCAATAAAAAGTGCACACCATAAACCAATTGAAAAACAGTACAAAATTTAACGAAAATAAGTTGCTTCGTTCTCCATGATTCTCATCGTTTCGAGTCACCAATGATATGAGAATGGTAACAAAATAGAATTTGAATGATGAGTGCAAAAATTTTGTGGTTGGCCCACCGTTTTAAGACTATTTGAGTGAAATGTATACATGTACGTAGCTATGACCGGAAATCATGGCAAAATGCAATAAAACTGGCACAAATGTGTATTAACGCTGACCACAGCCATTAAACATGTCATCTGTTCTACTCAACAGAAAAACATTTTATAATATCAATCGAGTGACAAGTAGTGTATCCTTGACATCTACACGCACACACACATACACACACAAGCAAACAAACCAGTAGACACACAGTAGACCAACCGACTTCCGTCTGTCCAGTCTAGCATAATCATTTCGGTCAAAGAGTGCTTAGACAATTTAAAATGTCTCGGGAAAAACAGAAAATGCTTCTTTCGATTCAGAAAAAATGTTCCATGTCTAACCAAAACGATAACATGAGAAGCGGCTAGTTATTTCACATCAAATGAGCTTCCTTTCTTCTTTTCATTTTGTCGTCATAGTTGGTCGTCCTTTCATCCTCTTTATAGTTGTCGCCATCACACTCCTGTCATCCGCTCCGCTACCGACTCGATTGCTGCTTCATCGTGAAGGCAATTCAATTCATTTTCAATTGTTTCCTCTGGTCGTTCAAGCATTGACGAGGATATTCCTCTCTATATGTCTATGTTGCACCAGTCGTCGCGTCGTCGTCATCGAGTTCTCAGTCTCCACATTTTCGATAATTTGAGATTTGGGAGTCAAAGTCAAAGCGGTTCAATGGAGATGCATGGTGAATTCGTATTCGTCTGGTCTGCGACTGCTTCGTTCAACATTCTATAGGGCGACGAGGAGACGCAACGACAACGCTCGGCGTGGTGGTTGTGTACACTCGTGCGTTGAATTGCAAATTTTTTGCCGATCACAGGAATAAAAGAATTTCGCACATGAATACAAAGTATCGATAGACTCCTCTGCTTATGTCAAATATGAGGACTCGCAGGGAGCACGCATCATTTGGTGAACTTTCTTTTTTTTCTTCTAAGCAAGGTTACACTTTAAGGGGGACTTTTGAAAAGGTATACGTTCAAATGGCTGTTTTCTCTTTTGCGTCTTTATGTCTGATTAAAATTTCCCCCAGTAGAGCCAGGCCATTGAAGACGTCTGTCGCGTCGCGTCTCTGTCATTTGCGTAATCGTATTTTGAGTGAAAGTCATATTTTCTAAAGTGGAAATAGCTTCGTCCTTATTGTTTGGCTTTGTGAAACTTAAATATTGAATCCCAGAGGAATGCTTTCTTCCTGCATTGCCGCGTCCCATGTTATTATTTGATGATGAAATTGAACAGAGTACACGAGACGCTTTTTGAATTGAAGAAAAAAGTTTTGTGCCCAAGCCAGCAAGCTTGGCAGAATCAATTCCAAAATAAATGGGATGATGGTTGTTTTATTTTTTTCAATTTTTTTTTTTTCAGCGAAGGGAGAAGGGGCTTATGGTCGACTTGAATTCTTGAAACAAATTTTTAGCCAATAGAGCAGTTAAGTGATTTTGTGGCGCCACATTTATTATGAATTTTATGTCGTCTAGCGTCTTGCAAATTAGTGTGACAATAAAAATGTTTGAGTTATGAAAGGCAAAACGAAGAAAAGAAAAAGAAACAAAAGGAAAAAAGGAATTTATTGGATGTGAGCAAGAAATAAGATTTCGGAGAATGCTTGAAAAATCGATTGATTGTTGTTTCCTGTCTTTTGGCGAAAAAAGTTGACGGTCACCTCAAAGCCAAACAGATTGGACAATCGCTTCTTGAAACGAGTTCTGGTTTCCCGGCTAAAATGGTCAGAATACATACGAGGCTGGTCGATAGGTACTTAGCCTTCAAAAACATAGTGGTAAAAATTTTGGTATGGGATCGATCTCTTACGTGGGTCATTCCGTTCATTCTTTAACTTCGTTCTTCTGAAAATAACAACATTGCGAATTTTTCGCCACCGATCATAGCGCCATCTTTTGGAAAATAGCTAAACTAAATCAATTTTGCAATAGACAAATTAAGAGCGTTAGTTCTACTAATAAACATCGCATTTGAATATCCACAATAAAACAATTTTACCAAAATATAAAACGACCCACGATGGGGTGAAATTTGTGCCCTAAATTTTTCTATTGCAAGTTGTCGGGCTACATGGAGTAGAAAGGCAATTATCCAGTAGCCAAGAACTTCTTCTTCAACCCCTAAATTCAAAACAACCAGAAAAAATGCTGATGACAAAACGCTTGGCTCTGATGACTGGGTAGACACTTGCATTCAAGTCCTTTGCTGCCAGCACAAAATATAGAGAACCAGTGGCAACACTGCCAAGCAGCCATCAGAGATGCCGCCTCTGAAGTGCTAGGGTGTACACGGCCACCACAACGAAACCCCTGGTTTGACGATGAGTGCCGGCGAGCACATGCAGCTAAACCAATGGCTTACAGAGCGGCGCTGCAAAGAAGGACACAATCAGCTCGTGAGCTCTACGAGCAGCAAAAGAGAGAGGAGCATAAACTTCTCAGAAAGAAAGAAAGGAGCATGAGAAGCGCGTGATCGAGGAGAAAGAGGGATGTCACAACAGGAAAAAGATTCGAAAGCTCTACAAAAAGGTGAAACAAACCTACAGGGCTTATACAACCCGAACTGAAGCCTGAAGAGACCATCATCGGAACATCGAAGATCAGCAGTCAGTGCTAAGGATGTGGAAAGACCACTTTTCCAAGCTGTATAATGGCGATGACGACCAAAACTCCGTCAGCAATACAGAACCATTCAATTTGGGTGCAGAAGGCCAACAATTCCACCCACCCGACATGAACGAAGTCAAGATAGCGATATCTAAACTTAAGTCGAACAATTCCGTAGAAGCAGACGGGCTAGCCGCCGAACTGTACATAGCAGCTGGAGATGATTTGGTTAGGAGCATGCACCAGATCATCTGCAAAATTTGGTCGGAGGAAAGCATGTCCGGTGAATGGAAGCTCAGCGTCGTATGCTAGATCCCCAAGAAAGGAGATCCCCTGAAATGCCCCAACTATAGAGGCATAAGTCTCCTTAGCATCGCCTATAAGATCTTGTCTGCCGTGCTGTGTGAACGTTTGAAGCCCTTCGTCACCTGGTAGGTCTGTATCAGTGTGGCTTCAGGCCCGAAAAGGCCACCATCGACCAAATATTCACCCTACGGCAGATCTTGGAAAAGACCCAGGAACTTCAAATGCATATCTAACGCCTTTTCATCGATTTCCAGGCCGCGTATGACAGCGTCCAACTATATGGAGCAACGTCTAGTTTTGGCATCCCAGAAAAACGAACGCTTTTGATGTCAAAAAAGTTTTTAGACAAGGCGATGCGTTGTCATGCGATTTCTTCAACATCATTCTTGAAAAGATTGTGAAAAGCTCCAACGTCAACACCAGGGGCACAATCTTTCAAAAGTCCGTCCAACTACTAGGATACGCAGACGACATTGACATAATTGGAGGAACACAGCGTGATGTCAGTGGAGCATTTGTGATTCTTGAGACGAAGGCCAGGAAGATGGATCTAGCGGTTAACGAGGGCTTGACCAAGTGAATGCTGTCGACAAGAAAGGACTACCAACATCGACGTCTTGGATCAAACGTCAAAATAGCCAAGTTTTACTTTAAGGTAGTTAAGGAACCTGAAAAAGGGAGATCCTCTAAACTGCGCCAACTATAGAGGAATAAGTCTACTGAACATCACCTACAAGATCCTCTCTGCCGTAATATGTGAACGTCTGAAACCTTTCGGCGACAATCTGATTGGTCCCTATCAATGTGGCTTCAGGCCAATAAAGTCAACCATCGACCAAATTTTCACGTTGCCGCAGATCCTGGAAAAGACTTATGACCTCCAAATCGATACCCACCACCTTTTCGTCTATTATAAGGACAACATCCACAGAGACGAACTGTACAAAGCTATGCCTAGTTTTGGCGTCCCTGCCAAGTTCGTTCGCTTGTGCAAAATGACCATGGAGAGCTCACGTTGCTCCATCAAGGTTGGCAACGAGCTTACGGAATCTTTCGACCTCAAAAAAGGATTCAGACAAGGCGATGCACTGTCGTACGATTTTCTTATCATTGTTCTTCAGAAGATAGTGCAGAACTCCAATGTTAAAACCAGAGACACTATCTTCCAAAAATCCGTTCAACTTCTCGCGTACGCCGATGATAGATAATGGGAAGAACACTGCGTGTGTGTCAATGGCGCCTTTGTGAGAATTGAGACGGAAGCGGCAAAAATGGGTTTAGCGATAAATGAGGGCAAAGAAAGTATATGCTGTCTTCGAGGAAGGACACCCAACACCGACGGCTCGGGTAGAACGTCGCAATGGACACATTTAACTTCGAGGTAGTAAAGGAGTTTATCTACCTGTTGATTGAGGGCCCAAGTCCACAACGGACTTAAGGTGGCGACCTTAAGAAAGTACGTAAGTTAAGGACTTTGTCTACCTGGGATCCGCTATCAACTCAGACAACAACACCAGCGCTGAAATCAAACGAAGAACCACTCATTGCCAATCGCTGCTTCTTTGGACTAAGAAGGCAATTGAGTAGTGAAGTCCTCTCCTGAGCAACTAAAGTGACACTCTACAATAGCCTCATCATCCCGGTCCTCATGTATGAAAACGCTGTGGGTTGCTTTGGGAGAAAAATTCTTTGAGTTATTTTTGGTCCTGTTTGCATTAATGGAGAATGGAGACGAAGATTCAACCAAGAATTATACGAGCTGTACAGCGACACTGACGTAGCCAGAAAAATTAAAGTGCAACGACTTAGATGGTTGGGTCATGTTGAGCGAATGCAAAATAATTCTCCGGCTTGTAGGGTCTTCGAATCCAATCCGGAAGGACGTCGCAGAAGTGGAAGACCACGACTCAAGTGGAGAATAGAGGTGGTTCAGGAGCTGAACAAACTTGACGTGCGAAACTGGAGACAGCTAGCCAGTGACCGAGCTGGCTGGAAAGGTTTGTTGGGTTAGGCCCTGGTCCGACGCCACAATAAGTAAATTAGTAAGTTTGATGACTAGTACACACAAATATCTCTAACTCTTTGACCTCCAAGTGCTGAAAGGTTTTACTTCATGAATTTTCATTTCCAAAAAAATTTAAGGAATGAAAAAAGGAACAAATATTTGTTGATCCTTTAAAGAATTCAAATAAAAAATTTCCTAAAAGTTGTCAGCATCAAATTAGCACAATTCCACTTCATTCTTCATTCCCAAATAAAACTCGAATTTCGAATATCAGATTTTCTATTTATTTTCCATTTATCCCATTAAAATTTCTCTGCGAGCTTGAATCCGTCTGTCACTTTAGTGTTACGATTGGAGTCTTATGTATGTAAAGGGGGATCAGGATCAGCCATAGCAAAACTCATGTGAACATGCAAAGCTGTCGTCGCGTCGTCGTCGCTCATTGTGTTCCAAAAACTTTTCCCCCCTTAGCAATTTAGATGTGTGTGTGTCCTCGAAAATGCAAAGCGCTGCTAGTCTAAGTAGGAGACGGCAAATTCCATTGAAAAAGCATTTTCCAGAGACTGACAGCGAATACTGTCGCTTCGGTGTCGTTGTCGTTATCGTTGTCGAAAGATTGAGTGATTTTTCTGTCTTTACATTCGAAAAGCAGTGATTTAGTGTGAAGAGGACCTCCACACCTCCGGCTCCTTAAATTTTATGTAAAAATCTAATTTGAATTTACACATCAGAGTCAGAGACACATATCAGTGTGTCATCCTCATCAGCCCTCATCAGCCCTCTCGCTCCTCTGTTACACCTGAAGGAGCACCTGGGTTGCGTTCAGGCGTTGATGATGATGATGGTGACGATGATGGTGATGTGATATGTGATTCGAAGGCACGTAAAATATTTGAGTGGATAAACGTGTTGGGAATTTAATTTTTAGTTGGATTCTTTTTGGTTTTTTCCCTGCACACACCATAAGTAGGACTTGGTGTTTTTTTCTGATCCTGTGCCATTTCCATGTGATTTAGTTATTTAGGTTTGGAGAAATGTTCAACAAAATAAATTATTCATCGTTAATGAAGAAGGAATTTTGAACGGTGATTTGATGGAATTTTTGATTTTGAATGTTTATGATTACTGGCTTTTCGCCGAGAGCCTCAATCTACCCTATATAACCAGGAGCACTTCAAATGGAAATACAAATATTTAAAGTCAACAAAAGCACGTTTGCCAAAAGCGGAAATCAACGTTGATTCATTTTGCAGTAAAGTTAACGAAACAAGGTCATCCTTTAATTTTTTCCTGGACAAACGAAAAATTAATTGAAGCGTCACATCCAAAAGAAATTAGGTCATTCGAAGCCAACACCAACACCAACACCACAAGCCTGCACACAACAATCTCGCTCCAACCAAAAACCCATCATCCAACCATAAAAGCTCTCGCTCTCTTTAAATAAATCAAAACTCGCAAAGGATTTATTCAACCAAAAAACAAATTCAAAAGAGTGAAAAATCATACACACCCAATCCATCCTACGGGTGAAATTAAATTTAATCAGAAATTACTATGCCACTTTGTCACCAGCAGCCAACTCTGTGCTACTGCAACGCCGCCGCCGCCACCATTGTCAAATATTAAACCCGAAAATCCTGTGTCAAAATCTCTGATTAAAAGGACGTCACTGATACATGAAAACAACCGCATGTGGTATGGCATTAAAGTCAGTTTTGACTGTTATTCCTTTTTGGTCGTTCGCTCATTGCCACATCGGCGACGCGACGACGGCTCACGCACGTCGACGACGACTACAAAGTCCGACAGCCATTCAATCAAAAAAGGACCGTCACTCAAGCTTAAACATTTATATTTATTTCAATCAACCCGATTCGCCATTGTGGTGTCGCATTCCCTCCAGAGTCAGAAGGATGTGACCCAACGTGGCTTGACACAAAGAACGTTGAGTAATTGCAGGCTGAAATAATTGAAATGAGTTCGATCGTGGGTGAAAGGGATTTGCAATTATTTGTCCCCTCCTTGGGATGTTTAATGAAATATGATTTTTTTTGGTATCCCCCCCTTTGCACCCTTCCAATAAATATAGAAGACAGGGAAGAAACAATAATCTGTGTGTTCCACTTCAAAGGACTTATTTTTTTCTTTGAAAAAAAAAAAACGGAAGGAAATAGCAAGAGATGAACAAAAATTGACAAAGCGAATAAAGGGAGAAAAAAAAATCAGAGAATGTGGCTTTCCACTTGAAAGGCCAAAGGCTTTGAGCCAAGAATAATAGAATAAAACATAAGGAAAAGCTAACAAATGGCGGCGAAGAATGGAAAAAGTGGGCTTAAACTGAAAAGCTGACCCTTTGAGGGTCTTGAAGGATTGTCTTGTTCAAAGTTCTTATACATATTGGCTAGCCATCCCCATATTCGTTTGCAAGATTTCTTGAAATTCAAATTGCTACATTGAGACAATGCCATGCCTAGGCGTATACTTACCATTTTATGCTTTAATTTCATGGATTAAAATACGGACAATATGTTACGTCTGACTAGAAACTTTTCATTAAAAATATAAAGGATGCGACAGCAGTGACGCATTTTGGTTGGTGTGTTTGGATTGGAGCAGCCTTTACAATGGTTCTTGTAGTTATTTGTCCTGAACAAGGACAGCCAGATTATATAGGTTCAATTCAATTTTAAAAAGATCATAATTTCTTTTTCTATTTTGTAAACATATTTGTATTTTTTAAACAAAAATACTTGAAGACTAGAAACGATGAGAATCATGGAGAACGAAGCAACAAATTCTTCGTTCAATTTTTTTCTTTTTTTCAATTGGGCTTTCCTCTCTGTGTGGTATAAAGTTGAGTGGAAGTTTTTAAAACCAGTGACATGAGGTCGGATGAGAACTCTTCCATGAAATAACTTCTGGTTGAATGATTGTAATCGAGCACTAATACATCTGCTTGTTGACTCTCTCGCTCTTGTGACGAAGTCCTCTCTTTTTTTTTTTTTAATATCAATGGCACTCATGTGATCATAGAGTTCAGGTTTCCATTGTTCTGGCTTATTTTCGTTTAAAGTAAGTTGACGATCACAAAACACTACAAAAGTTTTCTTCAATAAAACAAAAACAAAAAACAAACACAAAAACAAAAACAAAAACGGTTTTGGATATCAATGAAATTCTTTATTCCTGTGGAAGTACATTTGATGCCATTATGAAACCCGATTTCTTTTGGCTGGCCACCACGGGAACGCTTGCAGAAGTCCAGACGCTGAACCCAATTTTCGACGGTTTTCAAGCATGAATCGGCCGATACTGCTGCAATTTCACGTTCGATATTCGTACAAAATTCATCAATCATCACTGGCTTGTTGGCATAAACCATAGATTTGACGTAGCCCCACAGGAAAGAGTCTAACGGCGTTAAATCGCATGAACGAGGCGGCCAATTCACAGGTCCATTTCTAGAGATAAGGCGCTCATCGAACTTCGTTCTCAATAATTCGATTGTTTGGCCCGCTGTGTGACATGTGGCACCGTCCTGTTGAAACCACATATCGTCCAAGTGCATATCATCCAATTCATTCCAAAAATAATCGGTTAGCATTGAGCGGTAGCGATTCCCATTCACAGTAACGTGCCGGTCTTGATCATCACGGAAGAAGTACGGCCCAATGACACCACCAGCATGTAAACCGCACCAAACAGTGATTTTTGCGTAATGTAATAGTACCTCGTGAAGCACATGTGGATTGCTGCCTGACCAATAACGCATATTTTGCTTATTGACGAAGCCAGCCAGAAATGAGCCTCATCGCTGAAGATGATTTTTCGATGAAAATCCGGATCATTTTCAAGTTGTTGCTCAGCCCAATTCACGAACATACGACGTTTCTGGTGATCAAGCGGCTTCAGTTCTTGCGTCAATTTGATCTTGTCAGGATGTAGGCCAAGATCTTTTCGCGAAATTCGCCACAACGACGTCACAGAGATGCCCAACGATTGAGAACCACGTGTGAGAGACTGATTTGGGTCCTCCGCAATTGTTGCGCTAGCGGCAGCAATATTCTCGTCACTACGGGCACTTCTTTGTCTCACTGGCACGGGAACATTTTGTACTGAGCCTGTGGATTCAAATTTTTCCACTAGACTCTCAATTTTTGATCTGGCAGGACGATTATGACGACCATAAATTGTAAGTAGCGCTCTTAAAGTGTTGACCACTGACTCCGAATTTCGGTAGTAAATTTTAATAATTTCGACTATTTGTTGGATCGTATACCTTTTCATGATAAAATGGCAAACTTTACTGAAGATAAATGTCAAGAGAGCGGGAAAAAACATGGCGTCGTTTGCTGTCCCTGTTGGTCTACTTTTGTAGCGTCCTTATTGAAAAACCTTTTAGCTTAGTTACTTCAATTCTCGAACCAAGATGATTTCCTTCTTATTATAACCATAGTTAGTTTTTTGGACAGCCTGTTCTGGTTCATGCTTAAAGTCTTCAATATGTAGTCAACTTGCATTTAAAGTGTCGAAATGAATAGAGGAGAAAGACCCGTATCGACCATGAGAACGTGATTTGGAGTACTGTTTGGAAGCCTCAACGTTCTCTTAAGAAAATATCTCAAAAGATGTTCCACCCCATACTTGTGCGGCGCGAAGCACATAACTGCCTTCACGTTAGTGCTTTTTTTGATTTAGCCAGTTTCTCTACAACATGATTTCTCAGATTCAGATTTCTTGATATTTTTACTCCTAAGTAGATATTGTCACTTACTACTTCAATTTCCTTATTATCGAATGTCCACTTTTCGTTGCGACAGTTTGGGTCTCCACCGTTACGAAAGATCATAAACTTTGATTTACTGAGATTTACCTGAAGCCTCCATTTGTAGCAGTATGCAGCCTTTCTGTTTATCATCAACTGAAGACTTTCAGGCGTTTCAGCAAATATCACAATGTCATCGGCGAATTTTAAAGATTTCACAAGAAGATTTTGGGCGACTCTTGCTATTCAAAACCAACCAGAGAGGGCTTAGGTTGCAACTTTGTCTTACTCCTATTTCTACTCCATATGATTCCTTAACATCGTTGTTGAATGAGATTGCAGATGTTGTAGATTCATACAATTTTTTCCAAAATGCGTCCAAATTTTGTTATAACACCCCTATTGTATAGTTTAAGCCTCAGAGCTTTTCTGTCGATGGTATGAAAGGCCGCTTTAAAATCTTCTTTTCTTATCTTTAATGAAAATGGATGTGAGCGAGTAGATTGCATCTATTTTTGAGTAATTCTTACGGAACCCAGCTTAAGACTCACCCAGAAGATTGTTTACTTGAACCAAGCTGTAGAGTCTTTTGTAGAGAAGCCTTGTGAGAATTTTCATTGATGTGTTCAGCAGGGATATTCCTCTATAGTTTTCAGGATCAGTGCGGTCACCTTTCTGGAATATGGTAGTGACGATAGAGTCCTTAAAATAATTTGGTATGCACCCGTGTTCATAAGCCTAGTTAAGCGCTAGAGTAAAGTGTTCGCTGAATAAAGGTGTTTATAAAATGCCGGCGTTATTCCGTTGGAGCTTTGTTACAATTCTGTTCATTCAACACTCTTAGGTACAGAGCGGGGCGTCTAAGGCGTCATTTGCCTGAAAAGGGATAGCAAATTGGAAGCTCGTAGCAAACTTGTCCTTTGTGAAGTTTTCGAAATGTTCGCGTAAGTCCTTCAGCTTTATCGATAGGAAGGGTCGCGGTGAATGACTGTCGTTGTTAATAAGACGTTCTTTGTTCCCAAACTGTGATGCATTCGTGCAACTTGAAAGATCCTGTGCAATATTCTCGAAGTATGCTTGACGCTTAGTCTTACGGAACGCTTTCAAAGTTTTGTTTGCGGACAAATATTCCCGCTTTAGAAAGAGGTTTTTTACAAGCTTTAGCCAAGCAAATGATTATTTTCTAGCTTGTGAGCAGTCCCTGTCAAACCATTTGTCACGAGGAATACAAACCCTGTTATTGTTCATCCTGCAAGATGTTGGTATCGATATTGCTATGGTATCATCAATTTCGGTCTTATAGCGATGTTGGTGTCTAACGCTTCCATTTGTATATTGTAGCTTTTGTTGTGCAAACATCTACGCGTTGTAGGCTCAATGGAAGCTGAATTGAAACTTGGATAGAGAGATGGTCTGAGTGAATCTGTGATAAAACTTCGAAATCATTCATTGGGTTGCACCAATCCCCATTCACCAAAGCAATATCAATTACTGAGCTACCCTGAGGACCGATAAAAGTTAAGTCACCATAAGCGTCTCCTTCGGTACTTCCATTGCAGATAGCAAGAATAAACGAATTACAAAGAGCAATAATTTTCTTTCTGTATATAGACTTGAAAGTTGTAGTGTAGCGTTCGTTAAGTTGACCTCAGAAATCGGCCTCCCAGTTTTGTACACATTTTTGTATTTTCCTGCAGTTTTAAGGCCCACCTTTCTTCTCAGGGACGGTTCTTTGAATACGCTACTCTACAATACAGCCATTTTACGTAAGAAGTGCGATCATTGATGCACGCACTCTGGCTATTCAAAGGTCGATTGTCAGTCATTGGGTTGAGCTCTGTAGGGTATCGAACACTGCTTCATGCTTCGGAGGGTCTAGGAAAAGGGAATAAGTGAAGTGAATGGAACGAATCCGAAGTCTTCGTAGCGTTTTACGATAGTTTGAAAAACGTGTCATCTCTCAAATTGAATTATCTTTCACCATGTGTGACCAAATTCCATTTTCCACAAATATTTGTTGTCCTCGAATTCAATCCTCATTAAAAGCAAGTTCAAATATGCGTAAGATATAAGTAAACACACGTCTGGCACTGGCACTCGCATAACACCCGCATTTTGGACTTAATTACAAGAACTTTCCTTAACCTACAGTCTCCCCTTCTTCAGCAAACTTATCAAGGACTCCACCAGAGAAGAAAACAAAGTACTAATGAGACAAAACACCTAATTAGATTAGTTCGCACCGCTGGATCTGGTTTGTCGTTCTCATGCTCCTCTTTAGGCAAATAGCTTAATTCTGTTATAGAGCTCATCCCCCTAAGGCTGTGGGCCATAGGAACAAACAAATTAAGAATTCGAATTAAGTGTTTTTCGAACACATGTCCTTGCCATGTTTTCTCCAAAGTTTCCATGGCAACATTAAGGATTAACCATCAAACAGCAATGAGATATAGCCACATGTCCTCAAAAAAGGCAATGTGATGAGAAATTGTGTTGTGATACTTTTGTTTATTGCTCAAGAATAAAGTTTTTTTTTCAAGAATTAGGGTGGTATAGGATTCTAATTAAGATATCAAACTTTTATTGTATTCCCATAAAGATGGACTAAGTGAAGCTTTCAGAAATCGGAATAAGTTAAGCTTTATGCGATTCTACTTCTGAAATTTGGGTAAATCGAAATTTTATCTGCGACTTTTTAAGTGGGAGCCCATTTGTTCAGTCTAAAGTGTCACTGAAGTTGTCACATTCTAAGACAGGCTTTGTACCATATGAGGACTATGGAGGCCACCCTATCGTCATAAGTATTCGTTTTCATGTGCTTATTTATTTTGCGTTCAAAATTGGCTTCTAGCGCCAACACTACCCTATATCCGTTAGAATGAAAAAAAAATCGATTTAATTTTTTTTTTCATATAAAAATTTAGGCACAAAACGTTCTCCATACTCATGACCTCATGTCTGGCTGTGCCCTCAAGCGGGAAATTTTAATTTCGATTTTCTGTCTGTCCACAAAAGTGCTGCCAGAATTTCTCAACAAATCTCTCTCGACTGACTGATGATAGAACAACATCATTCCCTTTCTCTGTCTCTTCCTGTACGTATGTGTGTTATGCTAACATGATGAAAGCCTCGATATGTGTTTGTGTGCTTTGCCAATTATAACTTTTGCCAAAGTAGACTTTTGGATTATCCTCGTGAAGCGTTTAAAGGACGGCAAAGAGGCAGCATATTATGCATGTGTGATGCCAACCAGAGGCTGAATGGTTTTCTATTTTGCTCTTCTACAAAGGAGTCAGCTAGCTAGTGAAATGAACTTTGCCAAAAATTGAGTTCATCTAATGAGCCGGCATTTCCTGGAGCGAAAAGTTATTGCATTCGCTTCAATAGCATCGCAACGGCAAGCGAAAACAATGGGTCAAGTCTAGACAAAGGATTAAAATCCAAGATGGTGGCGTTTAATCCGTTCAAAAAAAAAGTTTTGCTTCCTTGTCCTTTTGAAACACTTTAAGTCAAACTAAACATCAATCCAAGTTTCTTCTCCGACTTCCCTCTCTCCCCGGAGAAAATGAAAATAGACCAAGACCAAGAGCAAGGCAGAACAGAGTCGAGTAGATAACTTTCGTCCTTATTTATTTATTTCCTTTTTTTTGTTGTCAGATTGTTGAGAGATAAGAATTCCTTCTCGGTATATCCTTAATCGCACTTCTTTCTCAAGTCCTCAAAGAATTTTCACCACTACCCTCCTGCTTCCACCCCATTTCGAAAGAAAGAAATTTCCCATCAAAATAGACCCTTTTCGCATTTCGTTCGCATCACATTCATAGCAAGCAAAATAAAGTTAAAAAGGACAATTGAGATGCGAAAAGGACACAACAACATAAAAAAATAGAAAATGAAGAAGTGGAAGAAGTTTCTCAAACAATTTTCATTACATCCAAATGCAATTATTCCTTGGAGACACACTTAATGTACTTTCTTTTCAACCAGCCAGCTACGAGGACGATGAGCTTTCTGATGGTGAATACACGCGATAGAAAGTCCTGGCACGGCCTGACTCGACTCGGTTTGAAACGAAAATAAAAATGTCCCTATTCTTTTTAAAAAGTTTTTCTTTCGTCATCTCGTCTGCTGTTGCATAGGAATTTGTTTGTAGACATTTTATTTTCGTGACGGTCCTTGTCGTGTTCGCTCTTATGTTTTTTATGCCCGCAGGATATCAGTGTCGGTTGGTTAGCTGAATGTTTTTTTCGGTTTAACATTTTTATGTTCCTTTGTTGTTGTTTCTTTTTGGGATTACGGTGCCATTGTTGTTGTTATTTTTCGACGGATGGAATGGATTTAGTGTAGAGTCTGTTATGAGTGCTTAAGTTAACGGAGAGCAGATTAGTTGGAAAGTCCTTAAGTATTTTAAATGCCGTAAATAATTTTTGTCTGTATGGGAGTTGAAAGGTAGAAGAAGGGACATTCGTTAATTGGAACCTTTTTTTTCTTACCTTATTTGTCAAATTATCTTTGTAATGAGGGTAATGTCTTGAAAAGACCGAAGAAAAGATAATGGAGTGCCGTTGTTACTGTTGCAATTATTGACCACTGAGGAAGGTACACTTTTTTGTATAACGTCTGGCACACGATCTTGTCTGCCGTGCTATGTGAACGTTTGAAGCCCTTCGTCAACAACCTGGTAGGTCCTTATCAGACCCGGAGAGCCCACCACCGATCAAATGTTCACCCTACGGCAGATCTTGGAGACGACCCAGGAACTTCAAATCGATAGCTACCACCTTTTCATCAATTTCAAGGCCGCGTATGACAGCATCTATAGACACCCAGAGCAATGTCTAGTTTTGGCATCCAAGAAAAACTCCTCCGTCAGTGTAAGATGACAATGGAAAATCCACGCTGTTCCGTCATGCTCGGAAAAAACCTAACGCACGCTTTTGATGTCAAAAAAAGGTTTTAGACAAGGCGATGCGTTGTCATGCGATTTCTTCAACATAATTCTTGAAAAGATTGTGCAGAGCTCCAACGTCTACACCAGAGACACAATCTTTCAAGAGTCCGTCCAGCTACTAGGATACGCAGACGACAGTGACATAATTGGAAGAACTCAGCGTGATGTCAGTGGATCTTTTGTGAGTCTTGAGATGGAGGCCAGGAAGATGGGTCTAGCGGTTAACGAGGGCAAAACCAAGTTAATACTGTCGACAAGTAAGGACTACCAACATCGACGTCTTGGAGGTAGTTAAGCACTTTCTCTACCTGGGATCCGCTATCAACTCAGACAACAACACCAGCGCTGAAATCAAACGAAGAATCAGTCCTCTCCCGAGCAACTAAAGTGACACTCTACAAAACCCTCATCATCCCGGTCCTTATGTAAAGGTGCAGAGACATGGACTATGACAACATCTGATGAAAACGCTGTGGGTTGCTTTGGGAGAAAAATTCTGTTCTGGAATGTGCTGCAGAGAAGCTGGAAAGCCAAACATCAACAACTCACCCTAGATCTATTATATATTGTATTTTTATTTCTCATTAAATTGTATGCTCTAATCTCTTTGTAACGGCCA
>CAKKXW010000005.1:9919131-9975894 GCA_920937365.1 Sphaerophoria rueppellii
CTACAGCTAATATTCCTATTTTTGATGGAAAGTATGAAGACTGGCCTGAGTTTAAAGATCTCTTTTTGAGTTCGGTTGACCGTAACACAAACTTGAGCGGTGCTCAAAAGTTTCAGTACCTTAAGTCGTTTCTGCGCGGTGGTGCTTCGGGTTTATTAAAGCACATGCGGTGTTCGGAAGAAAATTATGTTGAGGCATGGGATAGATTAGAAGCGAGATATGAAAAAAAGAATCTTATTGTTCAGGCCTTTGTTGAATCTTTTCTTTCGTTACCATCGTCTAATTCTGAAAACATTCAGGTACTCCGTAAGCTTACAGATGGAGCAGATGAGGTCATCCGAGGGTTAAATGCGTTACAATCTAATAATCGCGATCCGTGGCTAATATATTTGCTGTTGCAAAAGGTCGATCCAGACACACGACAGGCGTGGGCTGATAACTTGGGAGTACAAGAAGACGCCACAATAGATCAGTTTATGACTTTCTTACAGACAAGGTGTAGTAATTTAGAGGCGTGTACTTCACTCACCACAACACGAAAGAAAACCATTACACCAGTTCGATCACATTTAGTGGAATCAACGCAAAATTGTCCCAAATGTCATGGTGGTCACATTTTACCTCAATGTACAGATTTCATTAGTCTCGATGTCGTTTCTCGTCGCGATTTTGTCAAAAACCATTCAATTTGTTTTAATTGTCTCCGTCAAGGTCATGGTGCGTATAAATGTCGGTCAAACTTTCGGTGTAAAACATGCAAGGCGCGTCATCACTCATTGGTTCATCCTACACTCAATTCCGTAACTGAGCATTCTTCTTCGAATGACATTCAACGTAATAATGTATCATCGATTCCAAATCCTCCGATTGTTTCCAATCATTCGCTTGAATCTTCTCGTCCATCTCAAACAATTCTACCCACAGCAATTGTTAAGATTCAAGATAGCCAGGGATGTTTTCAAACTATACGCATTTTGCTCGATACAGGTTCTCAGGTCTCGTTTATAACCGAACATGCTGTTCAACGCCTGGGCCTTAAACGCAAACGATCTCGAATTCCAATTACTGGAATTGCTTCAACGTCAGCTGGTGTAACTAATGGATTAGTTACCGCCAATCTTCACTCTCGATTCAACTCTAAATTCGTTGAAGTTGACTGTTTCATAATTTCAAAACTTACTTCAGTATTACCTTCTTGTTCTATAGTTAACATTGATCCAAGTCGTCTAACATTCGATCTAGCAGATCCAACTTTCACTAAGCCTGGTGAAATTGATATTTTGATTGGAGCAGATAAGGTGTTCAGCATCATAACTGGCTCTGCAACCCCAACAGACCACCAATTACCGGAAAGGATTCCTACTATTTTTGGTTGGGTTGTAGCTGGTCAATTCAATCAGAATACTTCTGGACTTGTCACATTCTATACTCAGTTAGATACCAGCCAAGACTTTGACCTCGAGAGGTTTTGGAGATTGGAGGAAGTTTCTACTGTACCCGTTCTTTCTTTAGAAGAACAACAAGCTGAAGATAGTTTTGTGAATACTCATATTCGTCATTCTGATGGGAAATTTGTGGTGGAATTGCCTTTCAAGCCCAATAAAAGAACTTTTTTTGGAAACTCTTTTTCAATTGCCTACAATCGTCTCCAGTCAATTGAAAGAAAGTTCGCATCGAATCCTGATTTAAAAGGTCAATATTCAAGGTTTATGAACGAATATTTGGAATTAGGACACATGAAAGAGGTGCCGTCGAATGAGATTGCAGTTGATAACAACAGGTGTTACTACTTACCCCATCATGCTGTATTTAAGAGCGATAGTAGCACGACTAAAATAAGAGTAGTCTTTGACGGCTCCGCCAAAAGTTACAGTAGTATGTCGTTAAACGAATGTCTTCTCGTAGGCCCTACAATTCAGCGTGATATATTCTCAATATGCCTTAGATTTCGACGGCACAAATACACAATATCGGGAGATATAGAGAAAATGTATCGTCAGATATGGGTGTCTCCTAAGCATGCCGATTTTCAAAGAATAGTATGGCGGGAAACACCTGAAAGCCCAGTCAGACATTATCGCCTTCTTACGGTCACGTATGGCACTGCGTCAGCACCTTTCTTAGCGGTTCGCTCCCTCCAACAAGTCGCTCTTGAATCCGCTCGTTCACATCCTCTTGCTTCGTCGATTATCCTCAACGATTTTTATGTAGACGACGTAATGACCGGGGCAGATTCTATCGATGAGGTGATCAAGCTGCGAACGGATCTAGTCGAATTACTAAAATCTGCTGGCTTCCATCTCAGAAAATGGACAACTAACTGCTGGCCTTTGCTTTTGTCTATACCAGAGGATCAGAGAGAGCTGTCTCCGGTGGATTTTGAGGAATCAAGTTCAGTGAAATTATTAGGATTGCAATGGTGTCCATCGAGAGACTGCTTTTCTTATCAGGTTCGCTTGGATACATCCAAAACTGTCACTAAACGTCGAATACTTTCGGAAGCATCTAGAATTTTCGACCCAATCGGATTTTTGGCCCCAGTTGTCGTTGGTGTGAAGATAATTATGCAGAACCTCTGGAGAGAAAAATTATCTTGGGACGAAGTAGTTCCAGAGCAGTTGATCGATCGTTGGACATTAATTCATCAAGATCTTCATCAACTTGAAAATTTAAGTATCCCTAGAATAATGTGGTCAGACAAAAACAATTATGAACTACATGGCTTCTGCGATGCTTCTTTAGACGCCTATGCAGCCGTCGTTTATTGCAGGAGTCTGAACCCAGATGGAAGTTTTATGGTTTCTTTAGTAGCAGCTAAAACTAAAGTAGCACCCATAAAAATACTTTCGCTTCCCAGACTTGAACTCTGTGGAGCTCTTCTTTTAACCCGTCTATTAAATAAAATTCAGATGTCTTTACAGGAGAAAGAATCTAGAATCTTTGCTTGGACGGATTCATCTATAGTTCTCCATTGGTTGTCTGCAATCCCAAAAAGATGGTCCGTATTCATTGGCAATCGAACCTCGGAGATTTTGTCTTTATTGCCTCGTAAGATGTGGAATCACGTACGTTCGGCCAGCAACCCGGCAGATATTGCTTCTCGTGGTGTTTCACCATCGCATTTGTGTGCAAATGAGATGTGGTGGAAGGGACCTCATTGGTTGAGCTTGGATAGACATTTTTGGCCTACATCATCCCCCGTTCCTGAAGAATTTTCAAAAGAAGAACTAGAAGAGAGAAAATTACCTGAAGGCAAGACAAGGGTATTTTTATCTAATTTAGAAACAGACAACATCATGGATCCACTTATTGTCGACACATTGATTAAAAATGTATCTAACTGGAATAAAATTATTCGTGTAGTTGCATATGTGCGCCGGTTCTTACGTAATTACTATGTTCGAGACAATAAATATCGAATTGTTGGACCCTTGTCTACAAAAGAACTTGTACAAGCTAAAATTGTTATTATAAAAAAGGTGCAGTATTCGTTGTTTTCGTTTGAAATCGGTCTGTTGAAAAAAAAAAAAAAAAAATAAGCCTTTATCAAAAAGAAATAAACTTCTTTCGTTAAGCCCTTTTCTCGATGCTTTTGGCGTGCTTCGCGTTGGAGGTCGTATTGAAGAATCAACGTTAAGCTATGACCAAAAACACCCTGTAATTTTGTGCAAATCCCATCCCGTTTCAACACTTATAATAACTTATAAACATAACCAATATTTGCATTCGGGAGTAACATTGACTTTTTCTTTAATAAAAGCAAACTTTTATATTCTTGGGTGTAGAAATCTGATTCGTAAAATTGTCCATAAATGTGTCACTTGTTTCCGTCAACGCGTTACAACTTCGCAGCAACTAATGGGCAATCTCCCAATTGATCGAGTTACTTATTCACGACCATTTAGTAAAGTGGGCTGTGACTACGCCGGTCCAATTACTTTGCGTTCATCTCGACTACGAAATGCTAAATTGGTTAAATCGTACATAGCGTTATTCGTTTGTTTCGTTACAAAAGGAATTCACCTAGAACTGGTAGGAGACCTCTCGACAAATGCATTTCTATTAGCATTAGACCGATTTGTCGCACGTCGCGGTAAACCAAGCGAAATTTGGAGCGATAATGGTACGAACTTTCACGGCGCGAAACGTACTCTGGATGAAATGTATAATCACCTTCGAACTCAACACCATAACACCATTATAGCTGATCACCTATCAAAAGATGGCATAAGCTGGAAATTTATCCCTCCTGCAGCCCCTCATTTTGGAGGCTTATGGGAGGCAGGTGTTAAATCTGTCAAGACCCACATCAAACGTGTTATTGGTGAGAACAAGTTAACATATGAAGAGATGTACACGTTACTAGCAAAAATCGAAGCTCTGCTGAATTCGCGCCCCATGTGGCATGTCTCAGATAGTGAACCAACTGCCTTGAGTCCATCCCATTTTATGATTGGGGAACAATATGTTGCAATTCCTCAATCAAATATTTCAAACACTTGCATAAAAAATAATTGGTTTACTTTACAGACTTTACTCCAAGGCTTCTGGAAGAGATGGCATCAGGAGTATTTGACATCCCTTCAACATAGACCAAAGTGGCAAAAACTTAAATTCAATCTTCAAGTTAACGATGTCGTTCTTCTCAAAGAGCCAAACCTGCCACCCTCCAAATGGATTATTGGTCGTATCTCCCAAATACATCCTGGAAATGACGGTAAAGTCAGGGTCGTCACTATTCACACGAATTTTGGAAACTACACTCGTCCAATATCTAAAGTAGCTCCACTGCCTCTCGCTGAAAGACTGGAGTCTTCCAGGGGGGGCTGAATGTTCTGGAATGTGCTGCAGAGAAGCTGGAAAGCCAAACATCAACAACTCACCCTAGATCTATTATATATTGTATTTTTATTTCTCATTAAATTGTATGCTCTAATCTCTTTGTAACGGCCAATGCAGATATTGCTCTTATATTGTTTGCCTTATGTTTAAATTAGTCACATACTTAAATTGATTACTCATTGCCTTTCGAGGCTATTGCTGCTTGACCATCATCGTGTTAACTACGTAAAATTGTTTAGCTCCGCAAATTGTTTTTACTCTGGCATATACTTATTCATTTTGAACATTTTTGCATTATTTAAAATTAATATTATTATAATAAACCATCATTAAAATAAAATAAGTTGTTGCCAAAACATTTTCGAAACAAATTCTTCGAGTGATTTTTGGTCCTGTCTGCATTAATGTAGAATGGGGACGAAGATTCAACCAAGAGCTGTACGAGCTGTACAGCGACACTGACCTAGCCAGAAAAATTTAAGGTCCAACGACTTAGATGTTTGGGTCTTGTTGAGCAAATTGAAAATAATGCTCCGGCTCTTAGACTGTTCGTATTCAACCCGGAAGGACGTCGCAGAAGAAGAACGCAACTCAGGTGGAGCGCACAGATGGTAGAGGACCTGAACCAACTTGTCGTGCGGATTTGGAGACAGCTGGCTAGGGACCGAGTTGGTTAGAGAAGTTTGTTGGGTGAGTCCCTGATCCGACCAGGACACGAATTCTGTTTAAGGTCCTCAATTTGTCTACCTTTTCGCCAACAAAAACTTGTCATCGTTTTTATTTAGATTTAATACGTCATTGAACATTACTTGTTGGATATTAGCCTTGTTCTAACACACCACTTTTTATGTAAGTGTTAACAAGGGTTAAGCTCTTAAGCCTCATTAACATTCACTGACTCACGACACATCAACGTACGTTCGGCTGTAGAGATTTTCGCAAACATAAGCCAACCAGCGGATATGAGAATAAACACGAACAAACAAGAAATATGCTGCCACTTGCTACTATAACATCATTTGTTATTATTACCCATGGCTATTCTCACACCTGAATTAATTTCCCATTCCCAAGCCCATTGACAAATCCATTTACTCACTCGTCGTGTTTTTTTTATGTGTTTGTTGTCAATATTTATTTACTCGTCAGTCGATGCTGTTGCTGAATTTGATGATGAGGAGAGGCAGCTCTGGTGATATACCCGCTGAAACTGTTGCTGACAGAGTGTAGCGATTTTGTAGTAGCTTTAGCAACAGTGGTTTGAATGCGGGTTTTTTCTTTTCTTAATTACTTTCCAACACACAAAACGAACACTTTCTGTATGGAGAGATTCGGCTGAACACGCTGTCCGGAGAGTTCTTATTTTCCATTTGCCAAGCTTATTCTTCCTATTCATCGTGGTTAGTTGCAAACACGAATACATTTTTGGAGTTTTCATAATCTGTCGTATGACACCTCGATCTCTGATGAGAGTCAATTTATTCAATGATAAAATTCATTTTTGTGGAAATTCTAAAATTGCGATCTTTCGTCATCGTTCGCAGTGCATTCTAGTGAAACTAATAACTATTACTTTTCTTTTACAAAACTGAGTTAGTTTCGCTATTCGAGTTAGTTTTCGCGACCGGGCGGTGGCGAAAAATCGCACCATTTAATTTTCACAAAAGAACATTCTGCTATCCAACAGAAAGACCTTTTAAGTAAACTGAGGTATCGTATGAAAGCTTATGAAAACTCGGTATTGATAACACTTACCAAGAAGAGTAAAAGCTCATAAATACCCTTTTTTCAACTGAAAATTACTCAGTAATGCCTTGTAAGAAGTAAACTAGACATCAGGAAAAGCTTTTTTTTATAATGAGAACCCACTCAAGGTGTTTTTTGTACCCTTTTCATGCCAGGGGGCAGGGACACAGCATTAAGAAGAAGGGAAGGGGTTGGAAAGGAGGTGTCGGTGTTCATTGGTCTTAAATTCTTGAACATTTTAATGACTGGGAAAGACAGAATGTACGCGCAGTACGGTTAAAAAATGATTCTCTATACTTGAGAGTACGTCCGAAGTTGGTCTCGAGGGTAACCTGATGGGCATTCCTAGAAGCGCTAGTATTACGGGCGAATTGTTTGAGGAGAGGACTGCTACTGGCTATTTCATAAGAGCAACCATCGTAAGAGTAGCGATAGAACAAAGAAAGACACGCTACGTTATGACGGTGATCTATAGGAGTGAATGTGTCAGTGTTCTCTCTATCACCAATCATTCTTACATCTCTTTTTTGTATTCCATCCAAGAGGCTGAAGTAAATAGCTGGAGCACCAGCCCAGATATGTGAATTACACTCAAGCCTTGGACGGATATAGGTAATAGATAGATCAGATGGGGAGACAAATATCTTGCACTGTTTTAAGAAACCCACACATCTTGCGAAATTTTTGGCGACATCGCGTTTGTGCTCGGTCCACAAGAGGTGGTCAGGGATGCACATGCCGAGAATCTCAAAATACTCGGTCTCATTGATGGAAGTGCCACTCATGGACAGTGGCAAGAGGGTATATCTCGCTTCAACGACACAATACAGCATTGAGGTTTCGAAGCATTAAACTCTACACGGTTTTTAACTCCCCATTGTACATTGCTGTTTAAGTCAGAGTTTAATGAGCTTATCATATTTTGACGTTGAAGTTCCACATCCGAACAGGAAGGATATGAGTCTGGAAACGAATATGAGAAGCTTAGGGTACTATCGTTAGCGAAACAATTTATTGGATTGGAAGTAACAGACAAGAGATCATTAATGAAAATGAGAAAGAGGGTCGGAGACAAAACGTAGCCCTGGGGCACACCAGCATTTATTTTGTGGGTTTCACACTTGAATCTGTCCAATACAACTCGTATTGAACGGTTCGAAAGAAAGTTTCTAATCCAACGAAGAAGGGATTCTTCGATACCGAAGGCACGCATTTTCGATAAAAGAGCAAGATGGCAGACTTTATCAAATGCCTTTGAAATATCAAGTGCAACAATCTTACTTTCTCCAAGACGATGTAAAGATTTGTTCCACTTTTCGGTGAGATAAACCATCAGATCACCAGTGGACCTGTTGCTGCGAATGCCGTTCTGCCGGTCATTAAGAAGCTTTCGGTCTTCGAGATATTTCTTGAGCTGATAGTTTATCAGCGTTTCTCTGACCTTAAAAAGAAGGGACGTAAGTGCAATCGACGATAATTGGAGGGAGAAGAAGATTCGCCTTTTTTTTGGGATTGGCTAGACAAATGCTGTTTTCCAACTGCTCGGAACGAGCCCAGAAGAATAGGATAGAAGCTTACGCATGGGTTTTGCCAGCGTGGAAGAACACATCTTCAGAACAATAGCGAGGATACCATGTGGACCAGCGGATTTATGTTTGTCGAGATCTTTCAGGACTATCGCCACAGCACGAGTGCGGAAGGAGATTTGTCCCATGGAATCATTGACGCTTTCAAGAACTGGAGGAGTCATGACACTCTTTGGCAGCGAAGAGTTGGCGGCGAGCTGCCTTGCAAAAAGGTTCGCTTTCGCGAGCGAGCTAACAACTTGAGCGTCATTGCCAACGAGCGTTGGGACCGAGGAAGAAGAAGAATTCTTCATGTTTTTCACAAATGACCAAAAATTCTTACTGCCTTTGGAAAATTGCAGAATATTTTGCCTTAATTGGTCATGTGAAAATTTGGTCCGTCGAATATGGGCATTGCAGGCATTCCTCGGTTGTGTTGGCTCTAAAAACCGGGACTTTACTTCTTTTTGCCTGATCAAACCATGACTTTTCCTTGGGTTTGATGCTGTTAACCCTTTTCGGGATATCATTCCCAAAATAATCATATTAGTAATCATATCTGCGCTGGAGTCTACCTCACTATCGAGGAAGCAAAGTGACCAGTTAAAGATCCAGGAAAAGTTGTTGAGTTCGTCCCAGTTAGCTCTCTCGTATTTCCAACTGGGGCGGTCTCAACAACTTTTTCCTGGCAAAATGTTCTTTTATGAACATTTTGGCATTGCGATATCTCGCCACCGATTGCAACGCCATCTTTTGAGTTATAGTAGAACCAATAAACGAAATGTAACTGTTACAAAATCGAGTTAATGACGCTATTTAACAACAGATGACACTGTGATCAGTGGCGAAAAATCGCGTTTTGAAATCTTTCTCGGGTGGAGAGGTGTGTTTACGTTATCGTTGCTGTTTCAGTTTGCATTGAAAAGCAAGAAAAACTAAAGAAGAAGCAAAGGAACTTGAACAATTGCAGTAGGATCTGTTGAATCCAATCGACTCAATTAGTAACCGAGCGGACAGACAAACAGACTAGAGCAATAATCTACTATGGTCGTAGTTGAAGTCGTCAAATCGACCACATAACGTATCTATTTTTAATAGGCCAAACAAAATCATAAAGTTCACTGCGCCTACATACTCACAGCACTTTAAGAAACCGATTTAAAATCAAATCTCTATCAACCCCGGACCACTACACTGAGTAACGTTCCAAAAGTCATATCGTCATCGTCACTGTCATCGTCCCATTCATTCACCATTCACCTTTGGCAACCATTCATCTCTGTCCGTCCATCCGTCCTACCGTCTACCTCATTCGTTTCATTTGTTCTTTTGAATAAATTACCGTCTCCAAAGTCCAACCAGAACTCATTAACACAGCGATCACGGTTTTCATTGTGACTTATTATTAAATTCACGATCGTGAAAAACAAACACACAAAACTATCTCTCTCTATCTACTCAAACACGAAAATCTTCTCATTGTTGTTGTTGGCTTAGAAACTCACCCTCTCAACATAGAAATAAAAATCTCAATCTATTCTACATAACTTTAAAATTCTAAATTCTGTTTATAAATAAAAAGAAATAAGAAAAAAAAAAACAAAATTAAATCGTATGTCAACCGGTTTTTGCAAATTCCATTTCGCACGTTTTTATTGAAATGAGTTTAATTTTGAACCAAGCAAAAAGAATCATTGTTGTGCTAAGTTCCACTTGTTCGATTAAACAGCCACTATTGCTTGAACAGTTGACAGCCGCTATCGTTAGAGGGCGAACGCGTGCGATAAAACGCCGCGCTTCAGAAGCTAACCGATTAAAATCTCAAAAAAATCCACTAAAATCGTTTAACAGTCGCAAATTAACACGAAAGAGTTTTCGGAATTTACGGAAGACTTTGCGTTCCCGACGAAGCCGAGGGGAAGTAAATAGATCGACAAATAGAAATGCACAAAATGAGGGGCCAGAACTTGGATAGACGTGGTGTCGTCAAACAAGGTCTTCTCTGGAAACAAAGTGACAAATTGTTTTCTCAGTGGAAGCAGAGGTATGTTGGTGTGTGTTGAAACCGGAAGTGATTTGTATTTTTGTCCATTCTTCTGTTTGAAGGTATTTTATTTTGACTCGCGATCATTTGTTGTGTCTGCAGAAAGGAGAAGCTGGTTTCCTTTGTGGTGAAACACTTTCTAAGGTGAGTCATTTAACACTGTTCAGAAATGGGATCGATTATGAAAATTTGTGCAATTTCTCAAAAGATAAAATTAGACGATATTAAATCATTAGAACTAGTCTCAAGAATAACCCACCAAACAATCGAAATGACGTTCAGCGGCAGTGGCAATGGAGAAAACCGCCGAATTTCCCTCAAGTCGAATGTCGATCTGAGAGAATGGTTCGATACATTGAACGTGAGTTGATTTTTTAAATTTCAACTGTCGATTTTCGATGGTGACAGTTTTGTCTTTTTTGTTCAATTCACATTTCAGGCATGCTGCAGTATCGTCCAACAACGAAGAAATCCACAAACTCTTTATATTGAAGCTATTAAGGCGAGGGGTAGGAATTTGTGGAGAGACAAGACTGAGATAAGACAAAGCAGTAGTTCTTGTCATAGTGATGGATTAAGTGAGTATTTTTCAGGTTGAAGCAATTGACGGTTGTAGAATAACTTCATAGAGTTGGGCTTTTGTTTTGCTGCAGGTTTTGTCGTGATTGATTAAGTTGTGAAAGTTTATTTATGATGTTTCAGTGAATTAATTGGAAAAGTTTGTCATTTCTCCGAGTTGTGTTGAGTCAGAAATTGCGGTTTTTTGTAATGATTGTTAAGAGGTCTATGTTTGAAATTAGCTATCGAGCTGAGCTATCGAAATAATCGATATCAGATCATGCTTTTGTTCCTAGTGGTCGCGAATCGTTTGGGTAAGGATTGCACATTCCTTGGATTGGAATTTCCAGATCCAGAGAATCTTCTTTTTACCGCTTTTTACCGTGAAAGAGTAAAGGGTGCCGGGGTTCGCTAACTCAAGTTAACTCGGTTTGTCTTTTTTTAACTCGATTTAGATAAGTCAAATTTTTAAGTGTTTTCCAGATCGATTTTTGGGACAACCCGTTTACATTTAGAGCGAAATATCCATTTAACCACCTTGATTTGAATCTTATCTCCCTATCGAGCCATGAACTGTCGAATTTCATCAGCGGATGGCAAAGTTTTTGACGGATTTAAAACCTCATTTTTTCCTCCGCCATCGATTTTTGCGGCAATCTGGTAACCTTTAGAACGAAATATCCCTCTGGCGAAGTAGATTATTATGTTATCTCTCTATTGAGAAATGAACTGTCGAATTTCATCAGCGGATGACAGAGATTTTGACGGATTAAAAACCTCATTTTTTTCTCCGAGATCGATTTTTGCGGCAATCCGGTAACATTTAGAACGAAATATCCCTCTGGCGGACTAGATTAATATATTATCTCTCTATTGGGCCACGTACTGTCAAATTTCATCAGCGGATGACAAATATTTTGACGGATTTAAAACCTCATTTTTTCCCTCCGAGATCGAGTTTTGCGGCAATCCGGTAACATTTAGAACGAAATATCCCTCTGGCGGACTAGATTATTGTCTTATTTCTCTATTGAGCCATGAATTGTCGAATTTCATCAGCGGATGTCAAAGATTTTGACGGATTTAAAACCTCATTTTTTCTTCCGAGATCGATTTTTGCGGCAATCCGGTAACATTTAGAACGAAATATCCTTCTGGCGGACTAGATTATTGTCTAATTCCTTTCTTGAGCCACGAACTGTCAAATTTCATCAGCGATGACAAAGATTTTGACGGATTTAAAACCTCATTTTTTCCTCCGAGATCGAGTTTTGCGCCAATCCGGTAACATTTAGAACGAAATATCCCTCTGGCGGACTAGATTATTGTCTTATTTCTCTATTGAGCCATGAACTGTCGAATTTCATCAGCGGATGACAGAGATTTTGACGGATTAAAAACCTCATTTTTTCCTCCGCCAGCGATTTTTGCGGCAATCTGGTAACATTTAGAACGAAATATCCCTCTGGCGGACTAGATTATTGTCTTATTTCTCTATTGAGCCACGAACTGTCGAATTTCATCAGCGGATGTCAAAGATTTTGACGGATTTAAAACCTCATTTTTTTCTTCCGAGATCGATTTTTGCGGCAATCCGGTAACATTTAGAACGAAATATCCCTCTGGCGGACTAGAATATTGTCTTATTTCTCTATCGAGCCATGAACTGTCGAATTTCATCAGCGGATGGCAAGGTTAGGTTAGGTTGTAATAAGGGCTGTCAGTTGATATTGTTACCGTCACTTAGATCAATGTAGACCCTTGTGATACCCTGAAGTGTTGTAACTTCTGAAAAAGGGATTTAACCTATGAATTCTATGTTTAGTCGAGTCATTTGGTGGAATTGACAAAGTTGAGTAGGCAATTGCCTGGGAGTTCAGATAGTTCTTCTAGTTCATTAAAGAAATAGTTGCCTAACAATTTTAATATAGTGCGGCAGAGTGCTGGACAGTGGCTTAGGAAGTGAGCTGTGTTTTCGTGGTCTTCCTGATCGCCGAAGCCTATGCAGAGGCTGTACTAAGCCCCATCTTCTTTTTGTGGTAGCCAAGTAGGTTATGTCCCGTTATCACACTTATGAGGGATCTTAGGGACGGTTTTTTTGAGGAGTAAAATCTTATTGGATTTTTTCTTGTCATAATGAGGCCTGAGTTTCCTGGTGTTACCGCAGGTTTCTAGTAGATTCCATCTATCATTTGCTTTTTGAATGATATTTTTACTGATATTTCTTTTTAATTCGCATTGAGGGATTCTGGTGTTATGGTCTATGAGAGAGGGATCAAGACCGAACCTTCTTTTTCAAGCTCATCCGCTTTTTCATTTCCTGGCACACCACTGTGACTGGGCACCCAGCAGAGTCTTACGTTGTGCTGCATACCAAGAACTCTTAGCTCTTCGCGACTTGATTTGAGATCGCTTTTATTGCTGCTTGGCTATCAATGGAAAAGGTGATATCAGCGTGTGGTATCGCCATCATGAATATTTGATTAGCAGCGTTTTTCACTGCCAAGATCTCAGATTGGAAGGCACTGCTATGGTCGGGAAGTCTGAATGAACTGGAGAGGCAAAGAGTTTCTGCATAGAAACCTGCCCCTAATCCAGTAATCATTTTCGAACCATCGGCAAAGATGGTAAAGTTCAATTTATTAGTGTAGGGTACATTGTTTTCTCAATCTTCTCCATAAGGGACGCTGGTGGTAAAGTTTTTATTGAAGTCTAGATAAGGAGTCATGTAATCAGTACAAAAGTTATAACCAACGTATTTTGTAAGGATCGTAATATGGCCGTGTTGACTAGATCTCCAAATATTGGTCTGACTAAGTCGAAGAGCGCTGTTTGCTGCCGATTCTTGTGCAAATAAGTCTATTGGGGTGAGATTTAGGATCGCTTCGAGACCCGCAGTTGGGGTAGTCCTCATCGCCCCTGTAGTGCTAATGCATGCCATTCTTTTTTACTTTGGTAAGGGTTTTTAAGTTCGTCGATTTCTCCATAAGTTAAAATGGGTCTAACTTTGGCTGCATACATCCTTATGATTATCTTGGGATTTGGTCCCCAATTTCTTTCCAGAATCCTATTACACGAGTAGAGTGCAATCATGGCGAAGGAATGTGTGCTGAGATCTTCGCTGAGTTTAACCACTGTACTCAGCTTGTCACTGAGCCAACATGAATATCGGACATTAATTGCCAAGTGGAAAATACTCTTGACTTGTTCCTTACCTCTGACCTTGATGATTACACTATCAATGTATTAACGCCTCTAGGTAGGTCAGACCATAGTATTATATCTGCAAATTTCTCGTGTCAAACTAATCCAGTTAGAGAAAGATCTCCGAATAGAACCGTAAGGCAATACGAGAAAGCCAACTGGGATAATCTCAATAACTTTTTCCGGATCTTTAACTGGTCACTATGCTTCCTCGATAGTGACGTAGACTCCAGCGCAGATATGATTGGTAATATGATTATTTTGGGAATGAAAACTTTTATCCCGAATAGGATTAAAAGCATCAAACCCAAGGAAAAGTCATGGTTTGATTCAAGCTGTAAAGAGGTTATCAGGGAAAAAGAGGAAAACCGGAACAAGTTTAAACAAGCCAGGAAAGTCTGCAATGTTCATATTCGTCGAACCAAATTTTTACATGACCAAAAATTAAGGCAAAACATTCTGCAATGTTCCAAAGGTTTTGGCCATTTGTAAAAAATACGAAGAATTCTTCTTCTTCCTCGGTTCCAACGCTCGTCGACAATGACACTCCAGTTGTTAGCTCGCTCGCGAAAGCTAACCTCTTAGCTAGGAAGTTCGCCGCCAACTCTTCGCGGCCAGAGAATGTTATGACTCCTCCAGTTCTTGAGCGCGTCAATGATTCCATGGAACAAATCTTCTTCCGCACTCGTGCTGTGGCGAGAGTCTTAAAGGATCTCAACATACATAAATCCGCTGGTCCGGATGGTATCCTCGCTATTGTTCTGAAGAGGTGTTCTTCCATCACGCTGGCAAAACCCCTGCGAAAGCTTTTCCATCTATCCTATTCTTCTGGGCTCGTTCCGAGCAGTTGGAAAACAGCATTTGTCCAGCCTATTCCAAAAAAAGGCGAATCTTCTTCTCCCTCCAATTATCGTCCGATTGCACTTACATCCCTTCTTTCTAAGGTCATGGAAACGCTGATAAACTATCAGCTTAAGAAATATCTCGAAGACCGAAAGCTTCTTAATGACCGGCTGTACGGCTTTAGCAGCAATAGGTCCACTGGTGATCTAATGGTTTATCTCCCCGAACAGTGGAACAAATCCTTACTTCGTTTTGGAGAAAGTAAGATTGTTGCACTTGATATTTCAAAGGCATTTGATAAAGTCCGGCATCTTGCTCTTTTATCGAAAATGCCTGCTTTCGGTATCGATGAATCCCTTCTTCGTTGGATTAGAAACTTTCTTTCGTTGCAAGTTGCATTGGACGGATTCAAGTCTGAAACCCACAATATAAATGCTGGTGTGCCCCAGGGCTCCGTTTTGTCTCCGACCCTCTTTATCAATTTATTAATGATCTCTTGTCTGTTACTTCTAATCCAATATATTGTTTCACTGACGATAGTACTCTTAGCTTCTCATATTCGTTTCCAGACTCACATCCTTCCTGTTCGGATGTGGAACTAAAACGGCAAAATATGATGAGCTCATTAAACTCTGACTTAAACAGCATTGTACAATAGGAAATTGAAAACCGTGTAGAGTTTAATGCTTCGAAAACTCAGTGTTGTCTTGTATCGTTAAAGCGAGATATACTATATATCCCCCTTGCCGCTCTCCATGAGTAGTACTTGCATCAATGAGACCGAACATCTCGAGATTCTCGGTATGGGCATCACTGACCACCTCTTGTGGACCGAGCACATACGCCATGTCGCCAAAAATGCCGCAAGATGTTTAGGTTTCTTAAGGCGGTGCAAGACATTTTTTTCCCCTTCTGATCTGGCTATCATCTACAAAACGTACATACGTCGTAAGCTTCAGTATAACTGTCATGTCTGGGCTGGTGCTCCAGTGACATACTTAAGTCTTCTGGACGGTATCCAAAAAAGAGCATTTAAGATGATTGGTGATCATACCATAGTCGTGTCATTTACATCGCTCGAACATCGGCGTAATGTCACATGCCTCACCCTATTTTACCGATACTTTAACTGTATATGCTCTAGTGAAATAGCAAGTTGCATTCCTCCACTTAAGATATTCCACTGTAATACCCGCGCTTTCAGGAATGCCCATCAGTTCACCCTTGAGCCCAACTCGGACGTACAGTCATGTACAGAGAATCGTTCCTTAGCTGTACAACACGAATGTGGAACTCGCTTCCACAATCTGTCTTCTCCAGCCATTGCAATATTCAAGAATTCAAACCCAATGTTCACCGACATCTCCTTTTACATCCTCTATACTCGCACTGTGCTCTTGGAATATGAGTGCGCGTTGATTAAAAAAAAAATGGCCTTCTTGTATCTTTCTCGTATGTTTGGACCCCAGGTAAGTTTCTTATCTAGGAAAACTCCAAGATATCTCACTTTTTCTGAGAGTTTAAGTGGAGTATTGTCAATTTTTGGCATTTCGAAAGAAGGGATTTTCCTTCTATCGGTGAAAAGTTCCAGTTCCGGTTTCAGGGGGTTTACTTAAAAGACCGCATTTCTTAGTCCAGTTACTGACCGTAGTTAAATCGTTTTCTAAGAATCGCTAAATCATCGGCATATGCTACAACTCTAACGCCACTGTTCTTTGGTTTGATGAGAATTTCATTCATCACCAAAATCATCTATTTTAAGCTCGAAGAAGTTACTTAGCCCTCCACATTCCTTATTTATTTCCAAAACTCATTAAAGTAACATTAAAAAATAATTTTCCAATTACCTACCTTTGCAGAATCCATCAACCTATCCGACCACATGCCACGCATCACCTACCGCCGCACCAACAGTAGTACATCGCTACAAAAACGTCCACGAAGTAATTCCGCCTGCCCTTATGGCCCATTTGCCGATATAGATTCGTTAAAAATTAATGGTTTCGCTTTGCGAAAACCTGGCGGAAGCTTACGCTCCAAATTACGAAATTACGACAAAATCTATCGAAATTACGATTCATCGACCGACAAGGAAGACGACGACTTTGAAGAGCTTAGTGAGAATGTTTGCTATCGAATGAGTCGATTACAATCATAAACGAAAAAGAAAAGAAAAAAATCCCTTAAACGAAAACAAAAAACACTAGAAAAACCTTGAAGGACCTCGTATCCTTGACAACAAGAAAAAAAAGAAGAGAATCTAAATTCAAACGAGGGAATCGTTCATCAAAGTTTGTCCCTCGACACAAAACGACCAACGACGCGACACGGCATAAAGTAATAGTATGCTGCAGTAAAACTATCATAAATAGGACCCCAAAATGCCCCTCAAAAAGGACCTTCTAACTTAAATAACACTCTAGGTGTTCCGAAAATCGTCCTCGTCAGACTCAACTGTGTGGTCCTTGGACCAAGTTATCGCATAAATTTAACTCTGGCCTAAACTTCAGAGTCCAATAATGGTGAATAAATTTCAAAAGGACATTCGGGACGTTAAATATATAGCAAAACCTTCACAGCAAAAGGCAAAAACGAAAGAACAAAAGTAGCATGGGAGGACAAAAAAAAAATACATATTTAACCCTCCTTATTACATATTCGATTTAATTCGTATAAATTGAGTCCTTTTGTTCATTCATCGTAGAAAACAAGAAAATGAGAACACAAAAGCCAGATAAAGGACACTCTCATCTACCCGGATGGATGACAAAAACATTCCATTACATGATCTCATCCTTATCCGCAATTTATTCCCTATTCGTATATTCAAGGATTCTTCAAGGAAGTAGGTAAGTCATTCAATCTATTGGCTCCTCTCCATTTGCACTTACACTTACACAATATTTCTTTAAGAAGGACCACACCACAAGCAAAATAATATAAAGACGCTCAAATGGAATCTCGTATCCATGTCAAACGCCAAGGATTTACTCGCTCTTACAACACGCAAAAATAAGATATTCCACAAAACGAGGATTAAGGATAAACAAAAAAGGATCCACACCCATACATAATTACAGGTAGTTCATAATTGATTTCAAGGCAATCCGCGGTGGGGGACCCAACCCAACACAAAGGACGCCAAATTTATTGGTTTATCAGGACGAAAAATGATTATCATTAGATGCTGCGAGTATGTTGGTGTGTATGTGCGAAGGCGCCTGATTAAAATTCAAATTGCATTGTCAAATCAGAAAAACACAAGTCACCGAGGATCAAAAGGATTAATGTGATCCTGACGAGGGAAATCGTATCACAAATGAAAAAAATAGGCAGCTCTTCTCGGTGGTGGTTGACAAACCACAAAAAAAAAAGAAATATAAATCGAAGCTTCTTAATGAGCAACAAAAAGCCGTGAGGGATACCATCGCATCGTCTCTAAATTTGCAATTTGTGCGACAAAATGTCAAAATTGGAATCCTCCAGCTAGCTGTAGCCCCAAACGGCAGCCAACCGTATCCCCCTCCTAGAACGAATGAACAAAAAAAAATCCCCCGAAACGGTCGGTGGTTGAAGTTTTGTATGCCGAATTGAGATAATAATTTATGCAAAAAGGATGAAATTTCGCGCGGAAAAGGACGAAAAATCTTGAAATATGGAGATGAGTTTGGTATTTGGTTTATGACGACCGGCACGACACGAGATGAAAGTGACGGAGAGAGGGGGTGAGAGAGAGGCCGAAAAGTGAAAACAACACTAGGATGTTCATCTAAATGCAAATGGCTTTGAGGAAACTCTTTTTTTTCGGATTGTTTTGGAAGAGTGCAAGAGGCGGAGGAGGCTGTTTTGGTTTCTTATTTATTTGGTTTTTTGTTGTGGTTCTTTTTGTTTTGGCTGATTTTTTTTCATTCAAATCAGAAATGGTATAAGAGAGGATGAGGGTTTTTTTTTAGATATTTTTCAAAAGATAAAATGTTGTTTGAAGGATTTTTTTTTTTTTGAATTTTACTGTAAGTGTAAATTGGGTAAATAAAAATTCTGGTAAATTAAAGAAATTCATTTTTTTAGGGGTTTTCCTTTTTAGAATTGAAGAATTTGCTTTGAAGAAGAAAAAAAGGTAAGCTGAACTTTAATAAGGAGAAAAAGACTTTCAAAATGCCAAAAGTTTACAAATAAGTAAATTTTGATGAGGATATTGCTCCATCTGGTTTCAGAACAAGTGATGGTTCAACTAGGTGTTCGGCTTAACTCCAGTTAACTTGGACTACATACTAACTTATACTTATGGTGGCGCTACAGTCAGGTCGGACCAGGGCCTCACCCAACAAACTTCTCCAGCCAGCTTGGTCTCTAGCTAGCTGTCTATCACGCCAAGTTGGTTCAGGTCCTCTACCATCTGTGTGCTCCACCTGATTCGCGGTCTTCTTTTTCTGCAACGTCCTTTCGGATTGAATATGAAGATTCTACGAGCCAGAGCATTATTTTCCATTTGATCAACAAGACCCAACCATCTAAGTCGTTGGACCTTAAATTTTTCTGGCTAGGTCAGTGTCGCTGAACAGCTCGTACAGTTCTTGGTTGAATATTCGTCTCCATTCTCTATTAATGCAGACAGGACCAAAAATCTCCCGAAGAATTTTTCTCATAAAGCAGTCCAAAGCGTTTTCATCGGATGTTGTCATGGTCCATGCCTCTGCACCATACATGAGGACCGGGATAATGAGGATTTCTTAGAGTGTTATTTTAGTTGCTCGGCAGAGGACTTAACTACTCAATTGCCTTCTAAATCCAAAGAAGCAGCGATTGGCAAAAGTGATTCTTCGTTTGATTTCAGTGCTGGTGTTGTTGTCTGAGTTGATAGCGGATTCCAAGTAGACAAAGTTCTTAACTACATCGAAGTTAAATCTGTCTATGTTGACGTTTGCTCCAAGACGTCGATGTTGGTAGTTCTTTCTTGTCGAAAGCATTAACTTGGTCTTGCCTTCGTTAAGCGCTAGACCTATCTTGCTGGCCTCCGTCTCAAGACTCAAAACCTTCCACTGCCATCACTCTGTGTTCTTCCCATTATGTCAATGTCGTCTGCGTACCCTAGTAGCTGGACGGACTTTTGAAAGATTGTGTTTCTGGTGTTGACGTTGGAGCTTTGCACAATCTTTTCAAGTGTCCGTTGGGTTTTTTCCGACCATGATGGAACAGCGTGAGTTTTCCATTGTCATCTTACATATGCGGAAGAGTTTTTCTGGGATGCCAAAATTAGAAATTTGTAACGGTATAAGACCATCCCCACCAGTAATAGGGAGAATATAGTCAACCCTTCCATCCTGTAAGTACAGATCTTACATAAAACCATAGATGGAAGGGTGTCCAGTAAGCAGGGCCAGGTCAGGCATGTTTAAAGTGCTTGCATAGCTCGCCGGTTGTGGGGTGGGTTCTTTTTGACCCGCCTACCTGGACCACCGAATATAATAATATCATGCCTGGATAAAGAAAATTAGTATGAAAAGTAAGAAAATAAGTGAAAATTGAAATAAACAAGGACAGGAAAAACAAGAGTACTACAGACAGACAACATGGACTAGTGAAATTAAGTTACTCTACATTAAATTGTATTTAAACGATATGGGGAAGTGAATGAAGAAGCATTTAATTGATCAACCTTGTCCTTACAATGCACGGGCACCATTGTTGGAATTGACGCCCTTGAGCATTCCCTCCCTCTGCTTAACTCATTCCTGAGAAGGCTCCTTGGCTGCCGCTTGCTCCAATATAAGGCCTTAGCCTCACCTGCGGATACTCAAAAGTCAAAATGGACCCTCATGTCCAATCAGCCACCCTTCCTGGAATTTACGAATTCATATCAATTTTTCTTGTTCCAATATCGAAATAAAAGCATATAACCGTTCATTTCATTATCGAACAAATTAACTTTATTATGAGAACGTCAATTTACGTTTCTTAACATGTACGGCTTATAAAATGATAGTTAAAAAAAAAAAAAATGAATATTAGCATTGAGATATTTATAAATTATTGTTAGGTAACTAGAAAATCACTCAATATTGTATTTAAGCAACAAATTAAAAGTAGTATTATAAATAACAAATAGCAAGGATAATCTCATACCTGAATCCAACTTCTTTGTGCGCACAATTGTTAGGATTTCATAAGTGACTTTGATTACCTGTTTAAAAGAATTGAATTTAGAATTTATCACTTCCATACACCGAGTGAATTCCCGAACAAACCAACATAAATAGGCACACATTTTTAGATAATTACCAAAAACAAAAATGGAAAATCAAGAAACGATACGAACAAATAAAAGAACGGATATTAAACAACAAATTCGACTAACCTTAAACAAACAAGTATTAGATTAAGGATTAACTAGGAGCAAACAAAACTAGAATTAGAATTAATTATTAAGTGATTACAAAATTGGATTAGGACTAGGATGGATTAAAAAAAAATTAATGAAATTTAACACCAGGAATCAAAAAGTTGATAGGATCGTGAGAATCGATTTTCCTTTTGACATCGGGTTTTTCTTTTGTATATTATTTTTTTGGTTCATAACATGGTGAGGATTCGTAATTTGGAATTTCCAATATATGTAATTTAATCGTTAACAGCCAGTATTTGTGGGAAAATATCAGGTTCAGGAATATCAGCACTGTTTGGTGCTCCTGTTTCCTTATTGTTTCTTTTGTACAATAAAACTTTCCAGCGAAAGAAAAACGAAACGTTTACTCCACGTTTTTGCTCGTTGTTTTTTTTTTTTAAACACACTTTTTCTTTTGGCCAAAGATATTAAACAGGGCAGATTAAAACTTTATAAAAAAAACTTTTCTAGTTTTAGTTTAGGCCAGGGATATGTAAAATAAAATGTCCACAAGAATCAGTTCTGGAACTTTCTAAATTTGAAAACTGTTCATAAAAGTTCTTTGCTTTTTGAAATTCACCACTTGAATGCCCTCAAAATTTGAAATTTTTCAGAATTTTCATTCAAAATTCCATAGCAACGAAATAGTTTGTTTGCTTTACTACTCGATTTATTTACTACGCTGTCATAAGAGGCCGTGAAATCGAAAAGTTAATAAGTCTTCTCCAAGATCTGCTGTTGGGTGAATATTTGATCGATGGTGGGTTTTCCGGGTCTGAAGCCACATTATAATGGGTTTTTCAATACGGACGCTACAAAACTTTTCTTAAATAAAACAAAAACGGTTTTGGATATCAATGACATTTTTTGTTCCTGTGAAAGTACATTTGATGCCATTTGGTATGGAACTCGATTTCTTTTGCATGGCCACCACGGGCACGCTCGCAGAAGTCCAGACGCTGAACCCAATTTTCGGCGGTTTTCAAGCATAAATCGGCCGATACTGCTGCAATTTCACGTTCGATACTCGTACGAAGTTCATCAATCGTCGCTGGCTTGTTGGCATAAACCATAAATTTGACGTAGCCCCACAGGAAATAGTCTAACGGCGTTAAATCACATCAAATCACAGGTCCATTTCTGGAGATAATGCGCTCATCGAACTTCGTTCTCAATAATTCGATTGTTTGGCCCGCTGTGTGACATGTGGCACCGTCCTGTTGAAACCACATATCGTCCAAGTCCATATAATCCAATTCATTCCAAAAATAATCGGTTAGCATTGAGTGGTAGCGATTCCCATTCACAGTAACGTGCCGGTCTTGATCATCACGGAAGAAGTACGGCCCAATGACACCACCAGCCTGTAAACCGCAACAAACAGTGATTTTTTTGGGATGTAATGGTGCCTCGTGAAGCACATGTGGATTGCTGCCTGACCATTAACGCATATTGTGCTTATTGACGAAGCCATCCAGCCAGAAATGAGCTTCGTCGCTGAAGATGATTTTTCGATGAAAATCCAGATCATTTTCAAGTTGTTGCTCAGCCCAATTCACGAACATACGACGCTTCTGGTGATCAAGCGGCTTCAGTTCTTGCGTCAATTTGATCAAGGCCAAGATCTTTTCACGAAATTCGTCACAACGACGTCACAGAGATGCCCAACGCTTGAGAACGACGTGTGAGAGACTGATTTGGGTCTTCGGCAATTGATGCGCGGCAGCAATAGTCTCGACACTATGGGCACTTCTTTTTCAAATTTTTCCACTAGACGCTCAATTGTTGATCTGGCAGGACGATTATGACAACCATAAATTGTACGTAGCGCTCTTAAAGTGTTGACCACTGACTCCGAATTTCGGTAGTAAATTTTAATAATTTCGAATCGTTGTTGGATCGCATACCTTTTTACAATGAAAAAGGCAAACCTTACTGAAGAGAAATGTCAAGAGAGCGGGAAAAAATATGGCGTCGTTTGCTGTCCCTATTGGTCTACTTTTGTAGCGTCCCTATTGAAAAACCCTTTAGATAAGGACCTATCAGGTTGTTGACAAAGGGCTGCAAGCGTTTACACAACATGGCAGACAAGATCTTATAGGCGATGTTAAAGAGACTTATACCTCTGTAGTTGATGCAGTTTAGGGAATCTCCTTTTTTGAGTATATGTTATACGATGCTGAGGTTTCATTCATCGGGCTGGCTTTCCTTCCACCAAATTTTGCAGATGAGCAGGTGCATGCTCCTAACCAAATCATATCCAGCTGCTTTGTACAGTTTGGCGGCTAGCCCGTCTGCTCCAGTGGCTTCCTTCGACTTAAGTTTAGATATCGCTATCTTCACTTCGTCCATGTAGGGTGGGTGGAATTGTTAACTCGGATTGCCTATGAGGTTTACCAATTCTGTTTGCCAATTTTGTTCGACGACTTAGATTGCCTTGAAAATCGATTAAGAAAATAGGTAATTAAAAGCGGAAAACTAAATTTTTGATCCGTGGAAGTCCTAGACATCCGCTAATGAAATTTGACAATTCATGGCTCAATGGAGAGATTAGATATACGAATCTAGGTTGCCAGTTGGATATTTCGTTCTAAAGGTTAACGGATTGCTTCAAATTTTGTTCTAGAAAACACTTATGAAAATCGACAATAAGAAGAAAGGAATCTCGTGTTTTTTTCTTCGATTTCCGAGTTGGCAAACCGAATTGCGAATCCTAGGAGGCACATTGAGATACCAATACAAACACAGCATTTTTGAAAAGAAAAAGCTTAAACTCGAGAAACTTTAATTTTCAAAATCTAATCGCCATTCGATGAAGGTGCAACCTCCTCAAATATAACTTTGAAGCCAAACAATGAAGATCCAATATTAAAAATTGATCCACTATCGCCGATTAAATAAACATGACCAAGCTAGAATAACAAGAAACTCCATCCACTCACGGCAACCCATTAACCGACAACCTCTTGTTTTCAAATGCATCAGCAAAAAAGAAGAACCTCCCACTCACTGGCAACTCTCGAAAACAAGGTTGTTAAAAATTTACGACTGTCTGGTCTCGCATAAACTATGGAGCCAAAAATAACTCCGAACAAGGCGCCATGAAAATCAATATCACTTCCACCCTCACATGCAATCCGACAATATCCTTTTATTATTCTCTCCTTAAGGAACACAGACAAATAAAAGCACCAGTAGATTGTTTGACTTTTGCACGCTATTACGTCACTTTGTTTGTGTATTCTTAAGGATAAGAAATTCTCAAAAATCACGCAAGGACATGCAATTACATTTATCCTTAAAGTCCGTCCAATGGACATAAAAAGATGAAGGATTTTTATTTCTCTCAAAAAATAAAGTACCCCAAAAGACTTGAATTGCAAGAAAGAAGATTATGAAATCTCATTTTTAGTTTACGTAAAATTTAGTTTTTCCATACGAGTCCTTGAGAAAAATATCCTTCAAAACTTTTTCAACAAACTAAAAAGAAGTATTCCTTCAGGTTGAGAGATCTTAATGAAAAGCTTAAAACGATTCGTGTAAATCATTTTGAATGGCTCTTTTAGGAAGGTACACTTTACAAAATCTAGGAAATGTACCTTTAAATGGGGTTTGGGTAGCCTCAAATGCATTTTATGGGCTATCTGAAAGGGATTTTTGATACGAACGAGGAAATTTTGTGTAAGTTTTCTTTTTGATACTATTTCTTTGGGTTGTAAGTTTTTTGTTTTTTTTTTCGGAAGACACATTCAGAATGAAAATGTGGCTTTAACTTTGGGCCATTTTGGGGTTTTAATATTTGAATTATGAGTTGAGGAGAATTCATGGAGCAGATACAAATTTTGTGAATGGAAGAAGGTGAATGCATATTTCAAGTAAAAGTAGTCAAAGCCGGAATATATTTCGAAGGAAATGAAAACCGCATTTAGAAATGCAATTTACGAACTCAAGTCGTTTATGTCTGGGAATAGGATATGTGTCACCATAGGCTGCCCTAGGCGATCGGCAGCTTGAAACATTCTAGTTTGTCAAGCTGACGTCTTGAGTCAAGACTCTTAACTAAAATAACGTCATTACTAGGAATAAGGTTGATAAAATTTATGTGTTGAAAAAAAAAACATACGATGACATTTAGTTCAGCAGTTATCCAAAAGACCATTTCCTCGGGGTAAGTTTTCAAGACATAAAAATAGTGATCGGCGCATTCGAATGATTTAAACATTAACACTCGAATTAGGAAACTATTCGAGATCACTCGATTATGAACTATGAACTCATTGGAATGATTTCTCAAACCTATTTCCACTAATATGCTCTTCAAACTTCAAAAGAACTCGAACGACGTATAATCGATTGACGTTGACGAGAATTCGAATGAAGAAAACTCGAATGATGATAACGAGAAATCGAATGCAAGGCATTCGCAAGACGATCGATGACTTGAACTCGATTGACGATGCCGATAACTCGAATGAAAAGAACTCGAATCACGATTACGAACAGTCGAACGACGAGAACTCCAATGACGGCGACGAACATTCAAATGAAAAGAACTTGAATGACGATTACGAGAATTCGAATGAAAAAACTCGAATTACGATGACGCGAACTCGAATTAAAAAAAAAAACGAATAACGCTGAGGATAATTCGAATGATGATGACAATAACTCGAATAAAAAAGAACGCAAAGGACGATAAAGAGCCTCCAAATGAAAAGACTCGAATGACGATAGCCAGAACTCGAATGACACTGACGAGATCTCGAATAACGATGTCGAGAATTCGAATGGATAGAATTCGAGTAACGATTACGTATTCTCGAACAACGATGAGAACTCGTATGACAATGAAGAGAATTCGAACGAAAAAACACGAATGACAGTGACAATAACTCGAATGGAAGGAACTCGAATGAAAAAACTCGAATGGACGAGAACTCGAATGGTACTGACGAGAGCTCGAATGATGATGATTTAAACTAGAATGAAAGGAACTCGAATGATTATGACGAAAACTCAAATGAAAAGAACTACTCCAATGACGATTATTAGAATTTGAATGAAAAAACTCCAATGACGATGACGGGAACTCGAATAAAAAAAAAAAAAAAAAAACGAATTACGCTGAGGATAACTCAAATGATGATGACAATAACTCAAATAAAAAGAACTCAAAGAACGATAAAGAGCCTCCAAATGAATAGACTCGAATGACGATAGCCAGATCTCGAATGACGATGTCGAGACCTCGAATGGATAGAATTCGAATTACGATTACGAACACTCGAACGACGATGACGAGAACTCGAATGACGATGAGGAGAATTCGAATGAATAAACCCGAATGACGGTGACTGGAACTCGAATGAAAAGAGCTCGAATGAAGAGAACTCGAATGAAAAAAAATCGAATGGACGAGAACTCGAATGTAAGGAGCACTGACGGGAGCTCGAATGACGATGACTTGAACTAGAATGAAAAGAACTCAAATGAAGATGACGAAAACTCAAATGAAAAGAACTCGAATGAGGATTATTAGAATTTGAATGAAAAAACTGGAATGACGATGACGAGAACTCGAATTAAAAAAAAAAAAAAAAATTACACTGAAGATAATTGGAATGATGATGACAATAACTCAAATAAAAAGAACTCAAAGGACGACAAAGAGCCTCCAAATGAATAGACTCGAATGACGATAGCCAGATCTCGAATGACGATGTCGAGACCTCGAATGGATAGAATTCGAATTACGATTACGAACACTCGAACGACGATGACGAGAACTCGAATGACGATGAGGAGAATTCGAATGAATAAATCCGAACGACGGTGACTGTAATTCGAATGAAATAAACTCGAATGACGAGAACTCGAATAAAAAAACTCGAATGGACGAGAACTTGAATGTAAGAAGCTCAAATGACAATGACGAGAGCTCGAATGATGATGATTTGAACTAGAATGAAAAGAACTCGAACGATGGTGACAAAAACTCGAAGAATTCGGATGGTAAGCACTCGAAAGACGAGACGAGAATTCGAATGCCGATGTAGAGAGTTTGAATAAAAATAACGCGAATGACTATGACAAGAACTGGAATGGAAAGAACTCGAATTACGATTACGACAATTCGAATGAAAAAAAAATCGAATAACGATGACCAGAATTCGAATGACAATGATGAGAACTCGAATGACGATGACAGGAACTCGAATGACGATTACAAGAATTCGAATAAAAAAAAACAAATGACAACGACGAGAACTCGATTTTCAAAGGATTTCGTAATTCGAAGGATCAAATCATTCGAATACTTTTTTCTCGATTATTTATTGTTATCATTCAAGGCAAAAGGCGTTATACAGGATGATAATATAAGGCCATCAATCTCATGAATATTTGAAAATCTGCTGAGGTGTCGGGGACTACTAATTTTTGTCCGGTTATGACGTTGAAGCTATCCTTGGTGATGACAACAAAATAATTGGTTTGGAGCCACTATTCAGTCAATACGATCTATACCATAGTTAATATGAGAGGCAATGACAACGATTCATAGAAACGCGAGAACCAGGTTTCCTCGTAACGAGATCTATAAAATCAGATGGGTATCGCCCTATGGGGTTACTCGTAGTCAAAAAGATCACGTGTTGATGGATAACCGCCATTCCTCTAGCGTGATCACAATACGCTCGTATTGAGGGGCCAACATCGTTTCTGACCTCTACCTTGTTAGAATGTTGCTAAAAATCGTCTGGCCCAACCTATCACTGCCCTCTTTTCAAGGAAGTCCCAAATAAACTGCAATTTACACCATAAGGTTTTCGCAAATACCACCCCATCTCTCGTTCATATTTCAAAATAAGAAAAAAGAAAATTACACCAATCTTCCCGTTATTAAAATTAGCTTCCAAAACCCGGAGGTTGAATCTCTTCAACAGAATTCTTTTTATCTTGTCGGACATGTTGTAAGCCCAATGAAATTCAAACGAAAAAAAAAATCAATAAACCCACTGAGTCAAGGACTCGATACCTCTGACGCGCCTAAGGGTGTCATAACCCCTAAAATGTTTAAGTTACCTTTTCATTCAAAAGGCGTAAAAAAAAACCTACCGCCACCCTCCGTCCCTATTTGACAGTCATTATATTTAAATTTCGTTAGTCTTTATCATACACAAGTATCGTTATACTTATTCATAATATTTTTGGAGGGAGAAAGGCGGCTTCAATGACTTCAACAACAAAAAAGCAAAAAAGGGTCATTTGTAAATTTCCTTGAATCGACGACAACGATCCCGAAGAAGGCGCCGCGAGACCCAAAATGTTGTTTCGATATCCTTTTCGGTCGCTTATGCTAACGTATACGAGTGACTTTATTGCCATTGGGGTTCTTTCATTCTTCCTATCCTACCGTTACCGTTACCAACAGCCGAAGCCAATAATTTTGCTCAAATTATAACTTCATGAATTTCATTCGAAAAACGAGGCAACATGTGAAAACATAGGCCCGGGAGCAGGTTTTCAGGGAGTGGGATGAGGACCGACGCGGCGGGCGATATGGTGTCAAGAAGTGAAAACCAAAAAAAAAGGTCGAAGAAAGGATATTAGCATATTAGCAGGAAGCAGGAAATACGAAACGCAACAGTAAATGTCAGTTTTAAGGGAAAAAAAGTAAACACACACTCGAAGGTGGTGGTGAAATAAAAATGGAGAAAAATGTGTCAGAATTTCGAACATGTGTATAGGCAGGGACTCGTTTGCTTTTTTTTTCTTTTCTGGCTCGACGAGGAAGGAAAGCGTTTTGTCGTGTTGGAATTAAAAGATTTTGTGTGTAACGTTGCAAAAGGTATGGAAGTTTTTTTTAAAGTTGTCAGAAAAAGTGTCAAAAGTTCTTTTAATAAACGAGAAAATGTGTTCGAGAACAGATAAGTGAAGGTGTGAACGTGTTAGAAGAAGATTTGAATCGGGATCAATAAATTGAAGGCATCAGGACATATTGGGCTGTAAATTTTGAGCTTTACAGGGTTCAATACATTCTTAACCACTTATCCATTGTTTGAGAGAGTTTCTAAAAAGGGCCCTTCTCCGAGAGACTGCAACTTAAAATCACTTAATCCCTTTACCGCTCTAACACAGCTCTTACCACATTTATGAGAACATCCCTTTCGCTGCAAACACGTTTAACCGCATTTCCTCACCAAAAGAACCCTTTAACTCAACAAAAACCAATTACCCCCACATCCACCTTTTAAAGAACTCTCGCTCCCAGATGCAGCTATCCATTTAATAAAATCCTTGTGGCTTCATATCAAATCAAAATAATTGCACAAAATTTATGACCACGCATGATAAAACTCACTACCTTGTCGAGAGAGCTGTTGTGGGGAGCGACCAGCTCTCCCCAACTCTCTCCACCAAAACAAAAACCAAACAACGACGATATTGAGTGCGAGTAACGGTAAGTGTGCGGTTGAATATGGCGTCCTGGCTCCTGTCATAGCTTAATAGGAAAATGGGATTTTGTTGTCCTGGCACGATGGTAATAATGCGATATGCAACATGCCCCACATCACAACAACAATCCCACTTCTGAAGCATTGTAAAATAGCAACAAATCGAGATATTTGTTGCCTTTTTCTCTCTCCGTCTGTCGTCCTGGTTTATCCTTTATGTATGAGTTGGATAGAGGGACAAAAAATTGTGCAATATGTAATCGCGTTTGCAACACACATAATATGTATATGTGGTGCAGATAGCTTGGCTTACATTATTGTATGACAAGTGGCAATTTTCTAGCCATTTGACACGACCCATTGGGGCCTTACGACTTTATTTTCTGCTATATAGATGGTGCGTGCAGATAAACGATTCACTGGAGCATATTGTAAATGTTGACAGTGGTGCGAGGGGATAACATAACGTACCTCAGTTAATAGCTTTTATGAGGTGAATATTATCTAAATGACGGATGGTCACGCAAAGTGGTTTTTGTGGTATTGCACAAAATGTTTCTAAGGGTTGTTATATTAAAAAAAGAGTCCTTGAAGTTGAATTAGATTGTCAGGACATGCCGGAGCCGCAGCCGGTGGCAATAAACGGTTCAAAATTGTTTTGATTTATTTTTCTTCAGGAAAAAAGGACAATACAAACCTCTCAGACAATATGAACTCATTTGAATGAGATTAATTTATCCTGAGCCTCAATTTTATTATCCTTCTCCCATCAATCAATGCGTCAAACAAAAAATCATCAAAAAAAGCCTTTAAGAGCCCATGATAGACGACTTTTTAAAAAATTCAATCAGAAATGAACTGCAATGCCTAGAGTACATACATAGAGACACCCCCGGTAAATTTGTTTTGCCTGTCTGCTATTATGCAGCAAAGGTACGTCCTCTGGTGGAGGGAACGAGTATCGTTTAAAACATGAAAAAAAGAAAAAAATTGCGGGCATCACATTATGCGGAAAATTATTTTCCAAATCAACATGCAGGATTATATCGTACTTGGGGAATATTAAAATGAGGCAAAGCGATTTTGGATATCCTGCAAGGATATTATTTTTCATTCTTTGAAGAAAATTGATTTTTTTTTTGTATGTTGTTGAATTTTATCAAAGAAAATAAGTGAAGCGAAATGGATTCGTCATCCGACAAAGACTTAAGTGAATGATGAATTGTTTGGGGAAAGCGGTACCGGAAAATCATTATTGGAAAATATTACTTCACTTTGAGTAGCAAGTTGTCCGTTTGAAACTATTTTGTTCTATTTTTGCAATTTTTTCGCCACCGATCGCAGCGCCATCTACTGGAGAATAGCGGAACTGCATTAATTTTGAGTTATTCGTTTCACTACAACAGATGGCGCTACAACCTTACTTACTTCCTTACTTTCTTACTTAAAGTGGCGCTTCAGTCCGTTGTGGACTTGGGCCTCAGTCTCAGCCAGCTTTGCTCGGTCCTTAGCTAGTCGTCTCCAGTTTCGCGGTCTTCCTCTCCTCCTACGTCCCTCGGGAATAGTGTCGAAGGCTTTCCGGGCCGGAGCATTGGTGTCCATTCGCTCTAAATGACCGAGCCATCTGAGTCTCTGGACCTTGACCCTTCTGGCTAGGTCCATGTCGTTGAACAACCCGTTAAGTTCGCTGTTGTATCTTCTTAACCATTTCCCTTCAATGCACACGGAGCCAAAGATGACCCGAAGAACTTTCCTCTCGAAACAGCCTAAGGCACTTTCATCCGATTTTGTCAGGGTCCATGCTTCCGCACCATACAGCAGGACTTGGATGATGAGTGTGTTGTACAATTTTACTTTTTTTTTCACTCAATTTCTTTCTTAGCCCAAAGAAACAGCGATTAGCAAGAGTTATTCTTCGTCTGACCTTGGTGCTGGTGTTATTGCCAGTGTTTATAGCGGAGCCTAGGTAGACAAACTCCTCTACTACCTCGTAGTTGTATGCGTCTATTGTGACGTTCTGCCCGAGCCGTCGGTGTTGGGTGTCCTTCCGCGAAGACAGCATATACTTCGTTTTTCCATCATTTACCGCTAAACCCATTTTTGCCGCTTCTGTCTCAATTCTCACAAAGGCGCCATTGACATCACGCTGTGTTCTTCCCATTATATCAATTTCATCGGCGTACGCGACAAATTGAACAGATTTTTGGAAGATAGTGCCTCTGGTGTTGACGTTGGAGTTCTGCACTATCTTCTCAAGAACGATGTTAAAGAAATCGCATGACAGTGCATCGCCTTGTCTGAATCCTTTTTTGACGTCGAAAGATTCCGTAAGCTCGTTGCCATTTTTGGATATTTCCACAAAAACAATTGAGCTGTCATATGAAAGCTTATCCCACATGGATTTAGAATCCTTTAAAAAAATATAGAAAGCAACAACAAAAAATCAAAATAAACAACATTCAGATTATACTTTGGCCTATGAAAACTTTCTATATTAACAAAAATTGTCCTAAGTTGTCAAATTACTCAAATAAAACCTATTTCTACATGTCTGGTTTTAGATACAACCGACTCAAGGTTGTTTTAAAGAACTCGTAGCTCGTCCATCCGATAGCTCCGCCTGGAGTTGTTTTAATCAGCCTTGGTATCAATCCCTTCGCAAATCCCTTAATTCCCGCCATTTTATTAACAAAACGAACAGCCTCAATCATTCCACGAGGCCCCTCTGTTTCCTGAGTATTCAGCAATGTTCTGACCACATCCAGGGGCGTTGTACAGATAGCCGTTGTGGCGCCAGCTGCTGCCCCAGCAACTAGATGTACAATTGGTCTGAATTGTGGAATATTGGCATTGGTATCGTGCTTCTTTTTTACTAGGCTATCCATGATTATCCGAACATGTTCATAAGTCATCAAATGGATCGCTTGAACAGGAATATTCATACAAAGCTGTGTTGTAAACGAACGATAAAAAGCCTGTGGTCCTTCGTTCTGGTAAATTGCCCTGGCACACGTACTAATTTTTTTGTAAGGCGAATTGTGCATCTGCATCCGTTGCTTGATAACCTCGCTGGGATTGAAGAGGAGGTCGTGCAGTACTGTGGCCACTACTGCAGCGGCCATGTAATTGATAGTCTGTTTAGCACTGATATTTGATAATGAAAGCTTGGCTATTTCCCAGGAACCGTAATAGAGAGCGCAAGCAGGAATTGTTCCAAAAAGTACGACTGTCATACCGCGAAAGGGTCTTAGTGGGCCATCGGTTATCACCATTTGCTTAATTGTGCTGTAGACAGTGGCATTTGACTTTTTGGGGTCCAGACTTTGCATTCTTGTTCGCACCGAGTCAAATGGATAAGTTGAGCCGACTTCTAATACACCCGAAAACGAACCGGAAATCATGTTGATTGAAGTTGAAGTTCGTCTTTGCTGCTTTTCTGGTTCCATTTTGACAATACTTTTTGACAAATTTCTCTTCGTTGATATTTTTTTTTTCTATTTTGAGAGATTGGCGTTTTAATTTATTAAATCTAATTACAAATTAGGGATATCCGCAATCCAATTGATTGTTTTTGTTGAAATTTGATTGCGAACATTATTTGATAAATTTTATTGATTACGTTACGACCACACACACAAAAGAGAGCCTCGACCAGTGCTGCATAACAATTGTAATACCCCGAAAAAGTTTGACATCGTTATTTTTTATATCAAGCAGACATTTTATATTCAAATGAAATATAAAAAAAGAATAATAATAATAAAGTGACTTCATTATTTCGCGCGAAACTAAATATAAAATCAGATATCCTCTAGACTGCTGTAATCATTAAAATTACATCACCAGTTTATGGTGTGTGATGCATCATGTTGTCCAGTACAGTCATTGTCTCGGGATTAAGGACTTGACAGAAAAAGTTGCTTTGGCCCTTGTCAGTGTTAGTTCGCTTACGATTTTTGGGTAATTTGCCATAACAATGATGCTGGAAGCGAATAAGGACTGCACAATACCGGGTTAATTCAATTGCAGAAAGATTTAATTGCGTTTGGAAATGATTATGATTATCTTCTCACGGATAAAGAAGCCAAGGCAATACTTCAAGGAATGCATGAAAAGAATAAGCAGACTCTGCACGAATTCCTTAGCAACACAGAAGTGAACTCGTCAATACTCTTCGGTTCATAATTCGGCATAAGAGCGGTTATTTTAATGGAAAATTTGATACTTTCCCATTGCATTGATACATTGCATACAAATAGGAGTAAATAAACTCTTGCATACTTTTAGGACATTAGGTCAATAAAAACTGCATACTTATAGGCTAAATTTAATTTAAAATGTTGCATACTTTTAGGAGGTTTGTTTCATTGTAAATGCTGATCAATGAAGCTTGTCTGCTGGTCTCGTTACTTCGAGTTGAATAGAATAGGTCCATAGTCTCGTCGATACTTCTTATGTTGACACAAAAAATAATGATTAAGTGAAATATCAGAGTCTAAAAAGGATGAAAGAGGCATTTTTCTTTTGGAAAAATAAAAAATGGGTCAGACAAGGCTGTGTTGCGTCTCTCTCCAGCATTATTTTACTGTGTGATATGATTGCCTTGTACCATGCTTGGTGAGCAGCCTTGATAGGAAGTTGTGTGGTTCAATAAATTTAAAGGTTTTTATTCGCTGTATTTAATCGAATCAAGAATCTACTGCAAATTGCCACAAGAGTGAAAAGAATATGAAACTTTTTTACATTTATACAAAACGTAAGTATCAGATCTCGACTTGAAACTCAAAAGCTTATAACAGTTTTGTCTTTGCTGAAGTGGAAAAGAATAATACATCAACATCCGCATTGGGAAAGCAAGCTTTCTGCGATTCAATTTGTAGATCACAGAACGATAATGTAGGAAATTGACTCACCTTTCCTGGTTACTGCTTTTTGTGAAGAACTGACAAATTTTTCAAGAGTATAAGATTGTGTTTGGATGTTAGGAGTCTCTCCCTCAGCTTGAAAATTAACCTTCAACTCTTCCGTCTAACTCCTTTTCGATACAGTTTTTTTGGATGCCAAGGCCGTACATTGCACTGGATTCAGACAAAAAGTCGTGAATCTGGTCAAAGCGAAATGGACGTCCGAGAAGAACTGCAAAGCAGGACGAATTAGGTTCTCTTAGCAGAAATTAAGTACATAAATCACAAGAGTTGGCTTTACTAGAAGGCATATATGTCGAATATATATCGAACCATTAAAGTTAGTTTTTAACTTGATGAAGAAATTTTGAGACAAGGAATTACCATAAATAAATCCATCCCAATCCAGCGGCCTTGAGTGTACCGCACAGTACCATTTCGATTATAAATTTGAAAACAACGAAAGGACAAAAAAACACGTTTAATCCCTAACCTCAGATCTGGGAAAAATTAGTGGTTGATTGCGAATACGTTTCAGCTCTCTATAATGAGTTGCATCACCTTCACCGAGCTGCAAATTAAATAACAAAAAATACGTTGGAATGTTGAAAAAGGATCTAAAAACCACAACCACAACCACTACGCTATATCCCATCAACCGACCATCTGACTACCGTCTGTCGAACTCACCACAAGGTTGGTGCTAATTGCTGGCGCATTTGTGCATAAAACGAAAGCAGCGAGTAATATGAGGGACTCAGCTACCATTCGGCTCTGTGTTCTATTTTGGTATTTAGATTTTTTCCTATCTTGCTCCTTCAAAAGGAAATTTGTACTTTCTTTTTTTTTTTCTCATTAAGAAGAACGGTGGCTTTTTTGTACAGCGTTTAAATGCTGTTTTCATATAAAGTCGTAAATAGACGTTTTTAAAAAATAAAAAAAAAAAACACGCCGAGGTTCTAAGGATTTAAAGGAATGTCCCAGTTCTAGAACAAACTGTCGACCATGGGTAGAACAAAGGGTTTTATATTTGTCTATGTTCAATTCCTTTATTTGATGTCCTTCCTAGATTCAAAAGAAACAGTTTTACTCTTTGTGTCCTTAAATTCTCTGGAAATATATTCTTTTATGGTTTACTACTGAAGAAGGTATCTACTTATTCTCCTTATTTCACGCAAAATTAAAATGATGCTTTAGAATGCTTTTTTTTTGTAGAAGAATTCTTAGAAACACAACTACCCATCAAGGCTCTTTCCATTCAATTTATTACATTCAGAAAGTTTCATTCACGACAAAATATATCAAAACAGCTAAATTTTGTGTAGTCTCTATTCTATGTAGAAGACTGTGTCATTTATACCTTGAAGGACTGCAAAAGGATCTTCCGGTAGTGATATGTGCAGTGATTTTCATAGGAACGCGATATTTGTCACCGAACTTACTTACTTACTCATGGTGGCTCTACAGTCCAGGTCGGACCAGGGCCTCATCCAACAAACTTCTCCAGCCAGCTTGGTCCCTAGCTAGCTGTCTCCAGTTTGGCACGTCAAGTTCGTTCAGGTCCTCTACCAATTGTGTGCTCCACCTGAGTCGCGGTCTTCCTCTTCTGCGACGTCCTTCCGGATTGGATTCGAAAACTCTACGAGCCGGAGCATTATTTTCCATTCGCTCAACACGACCCAATCATCTAAGTCGTTGGACCTTAACTTTTCTGGCTAGGTCAGTGTCGCTGTACAGCTCGTACAGGTCTTGATTGAATCTTCGTCTCCATTCTCCATTAACGCAGACAGGACCAAAAATCACTCAAAGAATTTTTCTCTCAAATCAGCCCAAAGCATTTTCATCAGATGTTGTCATAGTCCATGTCTCTGTACCATACATAAAGAAGAAGCAGCGATTAGCAAGAGTGATTCTTCGTTTGATTTCAGCGCTGGTGTTGTTGTCTGAGTTGATAGCGGATCCCAGGTTGACAAAGTCCTTAACTACCTCGAAGTTAAATCGGTCTATACTGACGTTTTCTCCAAGACGTCGATGTTGGTTGTCCTTTCTTGTTGACAGCATTAACTTGGTCTTGCCCTCGCTTACCGCTAGACCCATCTTCCTGGCCTCAATCTCAAGACTCACAAAAGATCCACTGACATCACGCTGGACGGACTCTTGAAGGATTGTGCCTCTGGTGTTGACGTTGGAGCCTTATTGCACAATCTTTTCAAGAATGCTGTTGAAGAAATCGCATGACAACGCATCGCCTTTGTCTAAAACCTTTTTTGAGGAAAAAGTGGTGTTTCAATATCCTCAGCACTGACTGCGGTTTCACTATGATGTTCCCATGATAGTCTCTGCACGCTTCAGTTCAGGGTGAATCCTGGATGTTTTTTTCGCCTTTTTGTAGAGCTTACGAACCTCGTTCCTGTTGTGACATCCCTTTATCTCCTCGATAGCGCGCTTCTCATGCTCCCTCTTTTATTTCTGAGAAGTTTATGCTCCTATTTCATTTTCTGCTCGTAGAGCTCACGAGCAGCTCGTGTCCGTCTTGTTAAGCAGCTTGCGCTCGCATCATCAAACCAGGGGTTTCGTTGTGGTGGTCGTGTAAAACTTAGCACTTCGGAGGCACCATCTCTGATGGCTGCTTGGCAGTGTTGCCACTGGTTCTCTTTTTTTAGCCTAAATCCGTTATCGGAGGTAGTGTTCTTCTTTACCCAGCTTAGCGTTCAAATCTCCAAGGACGATTTTATTGTCATAGCTAGGGTATTGCCCATAGGTCTTGTCGAGGAGCTCGTAGAACCTGTCTTTGGTGTCTTCATCCTTTTCCTCAGTGGGGGCGTGAGCGCAGATGAGGCTGATGGTGAATTTAGCCTTGATACGGATTGTAGTGATGCGCTCATTCACTGAGTTGAAACTCAAGACCTTCTTCCTGAGTCGAGTCCCAACTACAAATCCACATCCAAAAAGACGCTGATTTTGTTCCCGGTAGCAGTCACCGTAGTAAATATTGCAGTTGTTCATTTCACGTAGGCCCGGACCATCCCATCGCATTTCTTGGATGGCAGTTATAGCTGCTTTATTGCAGTCAAGGGCTTCCGCTAGTTGTTCGGCTGCACGTGGCCTAATATTCCACGTGCAAAACCGAAATTCGTTGTCCTTAAATTGTTTTCGTGGGTCGTCATCATTAATTCCGTCCGTATCCGGGTCTTGTTGGTGTTTCGGAACTATCTCTTCTTTATGTGGCCGGGTCGTCACCCCGACATACGACCGCCAACCTGGAGGGCCAGCTCTTAAGTTTAACTCTAAGACGAAGAGCCGGTCAAACCGCTCCTTATAGGCCTGGGCTGCGAATATGTCGTAGTAGGCCTATAAGGCGTTCACTAAGTAGTTCATTCTGACTGGAACTGTAGACGCCACCGTTGATTCCATCTTTGGAGTTCTTACGCTGCCGCCTGTTGAAAAAGAGGCATGCCTTAGTGGACGCATTCCTCCTCCCCCTCTCTCTCTTTGCTACCGCCAACAACTTCCCACCGGGGTTGGAATCCGATGTTCGGTTGAAGGTACTGGGCACCCGATTATGTTTTAGTGGACGCTTGTGTCCACTTGAATGCACGTGTCCACCCTTCGAACATCATTTGTCACCGAACACAGCACCATATATTGTTAATTAGCGGAACTAACTCAATTTTGTAGAAGTTATTAGTTCAACTACTCTCCAAAACATGGCGCTGCGATCGGTGGCGGATAAATGCAATTTTTTTAAATTTCTGTAAGAGACATTTTTGCAATTATTCATTTTGGTACAAAAATAACCCAGCTGTCGAATTTCCACCTAACCGCAATGAAGACAAAAATAACAGAGCTCCTGATCTACAGCTTTCTCAAAGTAGACGTCTAAATGCTTTTAAATCCAAACTAGCCACTTTAATAACCCAAAACTTCGGCCCCTGTGTCGATTTAAATCTCATCGAAAAACCGAAAACACGAATTATCAAATTGGTATATTGTCTCGTTTGATTATATCCTTTCAACGAGCTTGTCAATTGGTCTGAAATTGAAAAGTCACCCCTCTGACTCTAAATGCGAGGACCAAGGACCAGCTCCCATCCGCCGCTTATTAGAGCTTACAACAATTTGTTCTGAAAATTGTCAAGCAAAATAGTGAACCCCTATTTGATCCTTTGTCTTGAATAGAGTTTTCCTGTCTTTCCACTCTCCCAGCAAGGACGAGCCATTGTCTGCTGGTTACAAAAGAAACGGACGGGTTCTGCTGGATACCAAATTCCCATTACCCAATTTCTTTCAGCTATTTTTATTCTCTGCCGAAAGACATACTTTCGATTCAATCTCAGACGGACGTCGTTGTCTCCATGTCGTTGTCGTATTGTCGACACGAAAGGATGCTGGTTATTGGACAGGGCCCCCTCAGGCGGAGAGACAGTCAATTGACATTCTCATTGCACACGACTCCTCCAAACGGTAAGGAAAAAAAAGGAATTTTCTCTTTACAACATATCGTAGGCTGACGTTGCAGAAAATGTCGTCGAAAAAAAAGTTCAATGAAGATATCCTGAGACGGGAGACATCGTTTTCAATGGAAACAAAAAATCCTGGTGCTCAGTTCAGAATCACTCGTGTGCAAGGTGTGTGTCGTGTGTCGAAATCCCATTCATGGTGTCGGTATCAAAAAATTGAATCATCATCGGAGCTTCATATCAACAAGAAAGCATGACATCAGTTAGTTGGGTGGGGTGTAGAGGTAGTGTTTGGGTAATAGGATTTCTTGAAGTCCTTATTTTCATTTTCTGATTTCTGTCTCCCTTTCGCTCTCTGTCTGTTTTGAAATAATGAATTTGCATATTGGATTTCACTATGAATATAGTCAATAACTCGACTATTAGCATCGTTTTGGACAGATTCAGGTTCGAATTTAGAGCAAAAGTCCAGACTCAATCAGATGATGACAGGTGCGAGAGTGCAAAGGTTTATTGTGCAAACATCAAGACAAGAGGACACTCAAGCGGAGCTTCTCGAATGAAATTGGTGTTTGGGTAATTGAGTGTCAATATTTGATTGACCACTGGACACAATGGATGGGCTTCTAATTTTTTGTAGGGAGTGTGAAGTACTAGATAGCTTGATTTTATGCTTATTTTGATTAGAAATGACCAATTTGTCACTCTGAATTGATCCAGAATTTGTCCATTAATCTCGTAGAGAATCTGCAGAATATTCAAAGTGTTTTAGTTGCTTTCTGTCATTAGCCTAATAGGAGAATTGTTATTATTTGAATTCATAAAATCTATTCTTAATTGTGAAGCCAGCAATCACTACTTTTCTTAAGGTGGCGTAACAGTCCGTTGTGAACTTGGGCCTCAATAAACAGTCTCCGCCAGCCAGCTCGGTCCCTAGCTATTAATGTCTCCAGTTTTGCACTCCAAGTTGATTGAGGCCCACTTCCACTCGAGTGCGCCACCTAGTCTTCCTCTACTCCTATGTCCCTCGGGAATAGTGTCGAAGTCTTTCCGGGCCGGGGCATTGGTGTCCATCAGCTCTAAATGACCGAGCCATCTGAGTCCCTGGATCTTGACCCTTCTGCCTAGGTCCATGTCGTTGTACAACCCGTAAAGTTCGCTGTTGTATCTTCTTCGCCATTCTCCTTCAATGCACACGGGGCCAAAGATTACCCGAAGAGCTTTCTTCTCGTCTGATCTCGGCGCTGTGTTATTGCCCGTGTTAATAGCGGAGCCTATGTAGACAAACTCCTCTACTACCTCGAAGTTGTATGTGTCTATTGTGACGTTCTGTTCGAGTGTTCGGTGTTGGGCGTCCTTCCTCGAAGACAGCATATACTTCATTTTTCCCTCATTTACTGCTAAGCCCATTTCTGACACATCTTTCTCAATTCCCACAAAGGCGCCATTGACATCACGCTGTGTTCTTGCCATTTTATCAATATCATCGGCGTACGCGAGAAGTTTAACAGATTTTTTGAAGATAGTGCCTCTGGTGTTGACGTTGGAGTTCTGCACTATCTTCTCAAGAACGATGAATCCATTTTGACATCGAAAGATTCCGTAAGCTCGTTGCCAACCTTGATGGAGCAGCGTGAGTTCTCCATCGTCATTTTGCACAAGCGAACGAGCTTGGCAGGGACGCCAAAACTAGACATAGCTTTATACAGTTCGTCTCTGTAGATGCTGTCATACGCGGCCTTAAAATCGATGAAAAGGTGGTGGGTATCGATTTGGAGTTCATAGGTCTTTTCCAGGATCTGTCGCAACGTGAAAATTCGGTCGATGGTTGGCTTTCCTGGCCTGAAGTCACATTGATAAGGACCGAGTAGATTGTTGACGAAAGGCTTCAGTCGTTCACATATTACGGCAGAGAAGATCATGTAGGCGATGTTAAGTAGACTGATTCCTCTGTAGCTGGCGTAGTTTAGAGGATCTCCCTTTTTCAGAATCGAGCAAACAATGGTGAGGTTCCGTTCATCGGGCATGCACTCCTCTGACCATATCTTACAGAGGATTTGGTGCATGCACCTATCTAGCTCGTCGCCTGCTGCTTTGAACAGCTCAGCACCTAGACCATCTGCTCCTTTGTTGTATTTCAGCCGTGATATTGCGGTTTTCACTTCTGACGGCGGTGTTTTGTTCGTCGTCGCCGTTATACAATCTACAGAAGTGGTCTTTCCAAGTTCCAGCATTGACTGCGTTTCTACTATGATGTTCACTTGTTTATGTCTGCAGGCATCGTCCTACGCCGCATTTTCTTGCAGCATTTCCTTATTTTGGCCGTTGTCGGGATATTCGAAGCACTACCTTGGCTACGACGAGATAGTGGTCCAAGTCGATGTTAGCTCCTCGGAAAGTTCGAACACCTCAAATGCTGGACAAGTGCCCTCCATGGATCGCAATGTGATCAATCTGGTTGACGGTTGATTGATCAGGAGATCTCCATGGATGTTGAGAAGTGGAAAACAGGTGCTTGCTGCCCAAACATTTCGCCCCGCAGCAAAATCGATCGGCTTGAATCAGTTACCGGAAGTGGTGCAGGCTGTGCCTTCCGACTGTTCGACCAAAGATCTCCTCTTTTCCCATCTTTGCGTTAAAATCGCCGAGGACAATTTTAATGTCATAGCTAGGACATTTCTCATACTCGTCTTTGGTGTCGTCCTTTTTCTCTTCTGTGAGGGCATGCGCGCATGTTAATAATAATGTTGCCGAATTTAGTCTTGATTCGGATTGTCGTGATGCGTTCGCTTACACATTTAAAGGTCAAGACTTTTTGCATGAGTCGGCTTCCCACGACGAATCAACTAGCAACCAGTGGCATCTATTGGGGAATAGTGAAACTAGCTCAATTTAGTGATAGGCAAATTTTGGTCATTAGTTCCACTACTAGCCACACTACTAGTAGATGGCACTGCGATCGGTGGAGAAAAATTGTAATTTCGGAATTTTCACACGAATGCATTTTGCCAATCAATCGTTAAGTGAATAGATTGATCCAACGTTTGATTGTAAGTCGCGTTGGCAATACATTTTGCTGAATTGTTGAATACTCTGCCATCTTTTGTAAGCACGTATTTCAAAAACTCAACATTGTTGCTTTGTAGACAATGTTGCTTAAATTTCAAGTTTGCTGACTATTATTCAAATGCCAGTAATAGCGAAACGAATTTGTGTTAAGACATGCCACACCTCATGCATAAATTATAAATTCCAAACCAACAAGATGGTGCTCCTCTTGCATCCTTTCACACATTCTTGCATTCTGAATAAACTTTCATCAAATTATTCCATAGACCACTCAGACTACCATGGGTTGAAATAGAAACACAAGTGACGCAAGTGCATAATACATTTCAAACGTCATCTAGAGAATATTCGAATTTTCAGAGTTTTCAAACAAAAAGTAAAATTATGCCAATATGCACTCCATTCTTCTATAAATAATTCACTTGAAAATATTCTCCAACTCGAGAATTGTAAAATTCCATTCAAATTGAAATTCGTCTATCACTTTCGCAAAAACGGCAAAATTGGCTCAAACACAATCCGACTCTCGACAATAACTACTGCTCAACGAGGAAACATAAATACCAACCATCCAGGAACGCAACGAGTTTCGAGTATCGATATAAACAAAATTTTGTGACTCTCTGTTTTTTTCTCATACAACGGAGCAACTGTCGAATGTCCTGATTTGAATACCAAACACATAGTCAGCCAGCAGTAAACAAAACTCCAAATCTACTCCGCAAGAACCAGGAACACTATTGTCCTAGCAGATTTATGCAACAAGATGTGACATAGCACTCTCAAAATCTCGATATCGATATCGACTCTTCTACAACAAGACGAGATACTGTCGATGATAATGAAGATAAAAAGCAGGGAAGAAGGGTATTTTCCAAGTGGCAGGATAATTTTAGGAAAATGTCCTTTTTTGGTCTTCCCAAAAGCATATCAAAAACAAGGTGGGAAATAGCAATGAATACTGATTGAGAAAGTGTATCGAATTAAAATTTATCGTTGCCTTGTGTTTTGGACGGTGAGGGATGTTGTCCTTCATGCAACAATGAACTGGTTTTAGACACACAGACAGGAAGGATAACAAAAGTTTGTTGAGTTTTTTTTTTTCAAAAAATAGCAATAAATTTTAATTTGCTGAAAGCTTTTTTTGTTTAGAAGAAACAAACTTGTTGTGATATCTTCCTTGTTTCATCGGGTTTAAAATTGCTGATTTTGAGTGCCAAAAAGGGCTATGTTGTGGCAACTGTAACTGGATTGAAACGTCTGTGGGGGGTATTTTAAATTTGCTACGCATATCAACTGTCAGATGGTATCAGAGAGGATCAACAAGTTTTGATTATTTTATGGGAAATTTGGGATATTGTGTTAAGCAGCTTTTGTAGCCGCAAAATAAACTTTACAATTATGATCGATCCTGGCAGAGTTTGTGAGAGTTGATTTTATGTCTCCCTCCTCTTCCATTCTTGTCAAAAGTTTTTGAAATGGTCGTACAAAAGCAAATTAATGAGTAGCTTAGAGAACAAGACATTCTTTCTCCAAAACAGTCAGGTTTTCCCAAAAAGCATAGTTGCACTACCGCCATTTTAAACACTGTCGAAGATGTCAAACCTGCTTTGGATGACGATTATGTATCTTTTCTTGTACTTTTCGATTTTTCTATAGGATTTGATACTGTGGGTCATTTTGACCTCTGTCATAAGCTTTCTGTCCTTATGGTTTTTCGTCGTCGGCTGTCCGTTTGATCTCCTTCGAGATAGACAGCAACCTGTTTCACATGGAAATAGAATGTCGAATTTCCTAGAGGAGTCCCACAGGGTTCGATACTAGGGCCTCTTCTATTTTCTTTATGCATTAATGAACTCCCCGGTAAGATCAGAGGATCTTCTATCCAAATGTATGCCGACGATGTACAGCTTTACAAAAGCTGCCCTTTGGGGCTGATCGAAGACTGTGCTTACACAATCAATCGAGATCTTGATGAAATATCGCGTTGGTCAATCAGTAATAGTCTGTTTCTTAACCCCACTAAATCAAAATGTCTCAATATAAGTAAAAAACTCTGAACATCGATTACTTTCCAAGTTTACATATCAATAATTCGCAAATTACCTTTGTTGCGTCGGCCCGAAATCTTGGAATACTGTCTAATAGTAGATTATCATGGGATAACCATATTAACGCCACCGTGTCGGTAAGGTTTATAGTGTACTCCGTATGCTTTGGTGCTCTCAGCATTACACTCCTTTGAAAACTCGATTAATCTTAGCTAAAACTCAAGTAATCCATATGGTTGCGAAGTTTTTTGTCACTGTGATTCAGTAAGCAAGAAAAAGCATAACGTTGCTTTTAAAAACACCGCACGATAATTGTTTGGTTTGAGAAGATCCGTCCATATTTCAAGATTTTCAAGTCAAATATTTAACATGTCTCTCGATGACCCCATGCGCTTCCGTACCATTTTACAATTGTTCAAAGTGCTCCAAAGCAAACAGCCTTGCAGTTTATTCAATATGATTCAGTTTTGTTCCTCAAACAGATCCCAAAAGCTAAATCATCCGCGATATTCATGTCTTACTTCGGAGAGAAAGTTTTTCATCCACGCCATCTGACTGTGGAATGCATAACCAAGGCATTTAAGAATTTTGAGGGGTGAAGTTGAGTTTCGTCGAGCGCTAAAAATCCACTTTCATAATTAATTAATGTATTTTCATTCGTTCATTTGTTTATTTTTTGTTTTTGCTAATTGTTCATTGATTTAACCTTTTTTTTCTTCAGCGGAGACATGTTGTACTTCTGTTTTTTTAATTTAAATCTAGGTAATTTTCAAAAATATTAACAATATTTATTTATTTCTTCTTTTTCTTGAATTTATAATTTTATATAATTAGCTTGACAATTCTTTCTATGTAAGCATACAATGAACCAATAAATACAAATACAAATATAAATACAAAACCTAAACTTTCATTCTCTTTGTCTCCTTTTCTTATTCATCTGTCATTCATCCTGTTGTGTAAAAGAAAAGTATTCGAATACTAAGAGCAAAAGTTCGAAGAACAACGAAGCCATTACTTACTAATTCATCTATTCAGCCATCTGTCGCTTGTCTTTTACTTCATTTGACTTCATTTTCCATGTAACATTCAAACATTCCCTTCACCTTGCTAGGATAGGAACATTAAGAAGTTTTCTTGCTGAGCTGTCACTTTCGGCTGCCTCCAAAATCTACAACTTAACGAGAAGTTTTTCCATTGTTATTGTCCAAAATATAAAAATAGAGAAACACACACAATTGAAAAGTTTTCTTACTGTGGCTACCAACAGAGAAAAAACAAAAACTTTTGTCATCCTCTTTAGAAGATGATATTGCACTGAATCATTATTTTTGTTTCAAAATTAGAAAAGTCGACGAGACAATGGACCTATTCTATTTATCCCGAAGTGATAAGACCTGCAGACAAGCTCCATTGATCAGCAGCACAATAAAAAAAAGAAACCTCCTAAAAGCATGCAATATTTTTAACTTATCCCATAAGTATGCAATTAGACCTTCCGACAAAGTTTCATTGATCAAATGCATCCATTAAGTATGCAAGAGTTTACTAACCCCTTTAAGTATACAATGCACCTGAAAGTATTCATCTGAATTCTTATCTTAATTGATGAAAGTATCAAATTTTCTAGTTAAAGTAACCATAGAAGAAGTATCATTAATCATTTGTGACTGCAGGAGCTAACAGGAAGGAGACTCTTTTTCCATAATGTCAAACACCGTGTTTCAGGATATTCACTTGTCTCGGTAGTTTTTTTTTTTCTTTCTTGTATCCTGTTGTGTCTACATTTTCGACTTTTACGTGCGAGATAATTACCTTGAAAGATAAGCCAAGTCAATTTCAACACTTCCTTTGCTTTGTTGAGCGAGAGAATGGGTGGCTTAAATCCTTCTTGAACAGGAGGATGTTTGAAATGTGGTTCATTTAGCATAAATTGGCTTCTTATTCCCCATTCAATATCTCGCACTGTTTTCGTTGTTTTCATAACTCTCCTTAAAGGAAGGTCCTTTAGGAAAAGGATATCTGTTTATATTTTCTTCTCCATCTTCGAGACATTGTTGTAGAAAACGATTAAATATCTTGTGTCTCTTGGTGCAGCATATTAGATATAGGATATCCTTTTTCTTTACATAAATACATACTGGGTAAGAACTTAATTAGATTTTCAAAGGATTTCTGATGATACACATCAAAGAATTTGAAAGGAAACATTTGTTGGTTTTGAGGCTTGGGAATTTTTGCTATCGGGTGTCTTTGGTCTTTAAAAAAAAAAAAAGAGAAAACGCAAAATCATCTTAATATTTCGTGTTGTATAGAAATTCCTTCCGCATCTTATACACACACACAGTGACACGCATGAAAGGACATTTTATTCATGTCCCAAGCTCAAATGATGGAAATATTTTTCTTCAAAATCCTCATGTACTTTGCTGTTGGGCTCATAACATTCTTGTTATTACTATTCATTCCCAAAAGGACCCAAGGAATATATAAATTTCACTCCCTCTTCCTCCCATCATTTCCTCTCCTTGTTTTCTGTAACTGATGTCTGTCTGGAGAGCTGAGTGTCACACGACAATGATGATGACCGGCCGAAATTATTACAAGTCCTTGTTCAACCCGATTTTTTGTTCGGTCATCCTTAAGCCCTCTACCAACCGTTCCTCCCCTACAACCTTGAATCAAATAAAATCGGAACCAATGACCAAATTCAAGTTGAATATTTCATTCATGCTGATCCTTTTTTTCGCTTGAATGTTTATTGGTTTCCATGTGGACACGACCAATAAAAAAAAAGGATAAAGGCCAAAAAACTCTCTCTCAACTCGATGGCCGCATCGTTTAACCCAATTTCATATTGCTGCATGCATAGGCAGAGACAAAAAATATATAGACAGAAGTAACCTCATTGACACTTTCATTAAAGGGATAAACAGAGGTCCTGGGAATCCAAATCCTTCGGCATAATGCGAGTCGTTTAATTCTCTCAACAAAAAATGATATGTGGGCTGTGAGTGGAATGATCCTTGAAGGTATTCTTGTCACATACTTATCATAAATGTCTTTTGCCTTCAATCACACATCTATCCTCATTCAGTTTCCCCCAGTCCTTTTTCAACAAAAAAAAAGAAAAAACCAGAAGACGAGTCTTCAACCTAAAAAACTACTAGCTATAACCGCTCTTCCTTACATTCGTTCATTCTTGTTTATTGGTTTCGTCAACAAGGACAATAAAAAAAAAAACTCGCAAGGACACTAAGAAGCCCCCGAACGAAAAAAAAAATCAAAAATTCTAAACACGATGGCCCCAGAAAATAATTTAAGGATGTGAGAGGCGATCCCTTTTCACACCCTCACCGAGACAGAAAAAATGAACATCTATACCCATTCTCCCTGCTGCCGGTCCTATGATTATATCCTTACTCAGTAAAGAGGAATTTAAGGTGTCTATCTGTGTTCCTATTTAACAGAAATTCTGACACACTGCTCCTCGGGCGAAATTGAGACAATTTTTTGGGTGATTTAATAAATTCGTGATTTTGCCCTAGTTCTTGCTCTGCATGTGTGTTGGTGATGTGTTTGCTTGAAGCGCGGGCAGTAACATCGCGTATGTGTTTCCTTATGACTTTGGAAAAATTGATATAAATTTAAATTCCCAGCATGAAAGGTGTGTGATTTTTATTTAAGTTTTCGTCCCTTTTTTCGTCTACCTTTCCTTTGGTGTTTGTGTGGGTGTGTATTGTTGTTGTTTTTAATGACATCATAAAATAATGTTTGAACTGTGGCAGCGGTGGTGGTGCCGATAACATCGTTCTTTGGGGATTTCGGACACGAAAATCAGGACAAGATAGATTTTCGGTTTTGTATACCGGCTTGACTTGTGTGTCTCTCTGTGAAATATATTGAGTCAATAAAAAATGTCGCCAACATGGCTTGAGAATATCCTTTTTAATGGATTGGTTGTTGTTGCTGTTTGAAGTTTGTTGTTCCTGTCATGTCGATTTTTCTTGTGTGAACATAAAAATAAGGACATTTTTGTGACGGTCAAGCAACAACAGTGTTGTGAAGAGGGACAGAGTTATGTCATGTCGTTGAGATATTTTCAGGAATCGATAACGTAATGTCTTTCTCTTTATCTACCAAGGGATAGATTTTGTTTTATTAAGTCCTTGAGAAATTAAAGGAAGCAAAAAAGTGTAATGGCAGGGAATGTCTTAATGGTATCCTTTTGTTGGATGTAACAAGGAAGGCGTTTACATTGAATAAGCGCTTTTTCTTTATTTTTCTACTGAGTCAGCTTAAGTGATTAAATTGAATGTTTGCTCTGTGAGGAGTTATAACTCTCTAAGAGTCAAAAGATCCTTGAAAGTATTAAGAGTGCCTTAAAAAGGGCAAAAAAATCTTGAAGAGGTTTTTGCAAATTATAATCATCATGATTGTTGGGCTGGCTCATGATGCTTTGCCTTTATGTGCACCACAGCTGTTATCACGTCGAAAACTCATATCCCAGTATCTTCCACCCTTACTTTTTTACTTAAGAAGGCGCTACAGTCCGTTGTGAACTTGGGCCTCAATCAACAGTCTCTGCCAACCAACTCGGTCCCTAATCTACCTGTCTCCAGTTTTGCACTCCAAGTTAATTGAGTTCCCCTTCCACCTGAGTCGTGGTCTTCCTCCCCTCCTACGTCCCTCGGGAATAGTGTCAGAGGCTATCCGAGCCGGAGCATTGGTGTCCATCAGCTCTAAATGACCGAGCCATCTGAGTCTGTAGACATTGACCCTTCTGGCTAGATCTATGTCGTTGTACAACCCAAAAAGATCGCTGTTATATCTTCTTCGCCATTCGCCTTCAATACACACGGGGCTAAGGATGACCCGAAGAACTTTCCTCTCGAAACAGCCTAAGGCACTTTCATCCAATTTTGTTAAGGTACATGCTTCTGCACCAAAAAGAAGGACTGGGATGATGAGGGTGTTGCAGGTACGATTTTGCTCGAGAGAGGGCATTTTCACTCAATTGCTTTCTTAGCACAAAGAAACAGCGATTAGGAAGAGTTATTCTTCGTCCGATCTCGGCGCTGGTGTTATTGCCGGTGTTTATAGCGGAACCTAGATAGACAAACTCCTCTACTACCTCGAAGTTGTATGTGTCTATTGTGACGTTCTGCCCAAGCCGTAGGTGTTGGGTGTCCTTCCTCGAAGAGAGCATATACTTCGTTTTTCCTTCATTTACCGCTAAACCCATTTTTACCGCTTCTGTCTCAATCCTCACAAAGGCGCTATTGACATCACGCTGTCTTCTTCCCATTATATCATCAATATTATCGGCGTACAAGAGAAGTTGAACAGATTTTTGGAAGATAGTGCCTCTGGTGTTCACGGTGGAGTTCTGCACTATCTTCTCAAGAACGATGTTAAAGAAATCGGATGACAGTGCATCGCCTTCTCTGAATTCTTTTTTGACATCGAAAGATTTCGTAAGCTCGTTGCCAACCTTGATGGAGCTGCGTGAGTTCTCATTCATCATTTTGCACAAGCAAACGAGCTTGGCAGGGACGCCAAAACTAGACATAGCTTCGTACAGTTCGTCTCTGTAGATGCGCGGCCTTAAAATCGATGAAAAGGTGGTGGGTATTGATTTGGAGTTCATAGGTTTCTTCCAGGATCTACCGCAACGTGAAAATTTGGTCGATGGTTGACTTTCCTTATCTGAAGCCACATTAATAAGGACCAATCAGATCGTTCCCATATTACGGCAGAGAGGATCTTGTAGGCGATGTTAAGTAAACTGATTCCTCTGTAGTTGCTCCAGCGGCTTTGTTGGATTTCAGCCGTGATATTGCGGTTTTCACTCCTTCTAGGAATTGTTGGCTATCATCGTGTCCGTTGAAAGGCTCTTGTCTGACAGCGGTGTTTTGTTCATCGTCACCGTTATACAGTCTACAGAAGTGGTCTTTCCAAAGCCCCAGCATTGACTACGATTCTACTATTATGCTCCCGTGTTTATCTCTGCAGGCAGCGGTTCTTACTCGATGACCTTGAGCCAGCTGTTTAACTTTTCTATAAAACCTCCAAACTTCATTCCTGCTGTTGGCTCTCTCAACATCCTCGATCTAACGCTTCACATGCTCTCTTTTTTTTCTCCTGAGAAGCCAGCCGGCATTCTTCTCTCCTCTTTCGCTCGTAGAGCTCACGAGCAGCTCTTGCCCTTCTATGCAGCGCCGCTTTGTATGCCTCCTGCTTGTCTGCATCGGCCTGCCTGCATTCTTCGTCAAACCAGGGGTTTTGTTTTGGTGTCTATGTTAAACCTAGCACATTGGATGCGGTACTCGAACTGCTTCCTGGCAATGTGTCCACTAGTCTTCGATACTTGATGTTGGCGACATAGGACTCCTTAAGAGGTTACTTGACACTCGATCAGAGAAGGATCTGGCCATCGCTTGCTATTGTAGCCGTCCGACGTCGAATTTTCTTGCAGCATTTCCTTGTTTTGGCTGTTGTCGGGATATTCGTAGCACTACCATGGCTACGACGAGGTAGTGGTCCGAGTCGATGTTAGCTCCTCAGAAAAATCCAACATCTACTGGGCAAGTGCCTTCCATCGATGGCAATGTGATCAATCAGGTTGACGGTTGATTGATAGGGAGATTTCTATGTACATTTATGGATGTTGAGATGTGTAAACCAGGTGCTCAGGTGCTCTTTTAGATATGCGCACCACAGCTGATATCACGTCGAAAACTCATATCCCAGTATCTTCCATCCAGCCTGATCGTTTAATGACTGACACGATTTCCGTGCAACCCAGGCTGCTCAACCAAAAAAAAAAGGAAATAATTCGAATATTATTGTTGCAACATACGATGTCATCACCTAAGAGATCCCTTGCCACCAACACGAAGTGGATTGAAAACTATAAGGAAGCTTGTCAGATGTGGGGCTGATCCTTCCCAATTTAACTTTAGCACCACCACTTACGAAAGTATGTCTGTTTCAAAGCGGGTCACTATGGCGTATACTTGTTTTTTTTTGGGTCTTATACCACATTATCAAGTAACTTTTCACCAAGACTTTGCATGGAGCCTTCTTAAAAGAAATATATTTATTCAAAATTGAATGATTCTGGAAATACTAATTCAACCCATCTGCCTGTACCACCGTAAATGGTTTTGCGTTACGAAAAATTCGTCTATCAATCTACTTCCTAGAACGTGTCCATTATCCATCCCATTGAATACCATCTGATGTCAGTTTCTTATCAAAATAAGCCAAATATCCACACTTCCCAACAATTATCTGCCACTTATGCCGTTTTCCAGTGCGTGATAAATCGAATCAACTTAAACATCAATTCAGTGTCCAACAAAGTATGAGTTCGTTTTCGGAAACTTCTCATTTCTTCCTTTCTCTTCGACATCACCATCTCGACATAATTCGTTCAGAGCTCAATCATGAAAGCAAAAAAAAAAGGAAAGACTGAAATCCAATCAACACATTCAGTGGTGAAAATTGGTCGGTCGCACAACTCACAACAGCATCAGCATTCAGTCACATCCTCTTTGGGTACATTCAAGAAAAAGCAAAAAAAAAAAACTATCAAAAGTGGCTTCTCTCTCTCTCTTCTCATTCGATTTGAGATTCTTTCACTCAATATTCTATCTCCATTCATCTTTTCACCGATGAGGGTGCGCTTCATCCTTCCTCCTTTCTGTGTTCTTCGGTTGAATTCCGATACCGACATCAAAAACTCAAATAAGCTTCGATGAAAGTTTTCCTTTTTCTTTTGAGGAGGGATGGGGAGCCATAATGCTGGTAGGTACATTTTGCTATCACTCACTTCTTTTATCCTTGATAACCACTCACTGACACGTAACACATTTGAGTGGCTGAACGTGATCCGAATCCTTTTTGTCTCGTTTTCAGGCATCATTGATGCGCGATGCGGTGCGACGATGATGATGTTGATGGTGAGACTATTTATGAGAAAATGCAAACAAAAAAATTGGAACACAACGAGAAAACAATTTTTATCAATTTTTTCGTTTTTCTTTTTTTCTTAAACGAAATGCAAAATATTTTTCTCCTCTTGTCATGTTTTCATTGTGCATTGAATCCTTTGAGGGTTTTGTTTTTTGTTGAAACAATATTGCAGATGAAATAAGCGAAATAAATTGCATTTTGTGTTATGATGCAGGCAAGAGTCGACGGCGATACTATTTCTTTAGCAACAACTTTGTGTTTCATTGAATTTGTGTTTTTCGTTTATTTTCGTTTTTGTGACGTGACGTGCCAGGCAGAAGAAGAACAAATTATAACAAAATGAACTGACTAATGTCAAAAATTTTCAATAATCTTACCCTCTGTGTGTACAACAAAACCGTTGTTACACAAAGATAGGAAATTAGAAAAAATGAAAGCGGAACAAGAAAGCATACTTTGAGGAGCTTGTAAAAATGCATGTCTATTCATAGCAATTGATAAACAATAAAAACTCTGCAATGGTAAACCAAAACATCAATGGAGTTGTTACCGCAGTGCGTAGTGCATTGGCTTCCCAAATGGCTGGTCCTAGGTTCAAATCCCCAATGTGAACTCAAAAAGGAGTCTGATGATCGGCCTGGCACCCGTGAAATAGCTATAACTCCAGCCAAATAAAGGAATTGACGGAAAAAGTCATCGGTGGAAGCACCTCTAAGCTGCTATCGTTGTTCAAAACACACAAAGAAGATTTCCTTTACACAAATGTTAGACTTAGAAAGTTTAACATAAGAACATAAGGTTCCGTCGTAATGTTTGTATTTTTTAATCAAAAATTTGGGAGACACGAAACGATGAGAATCATGGAGAACGAAGCAACATTTTCTTCGTTCAAATTTGTTCTTTTTTTCCAAATGGTTTGTGGTGTGTACCTTTTATTGGTTTACGCATATTAAAGATAAGAGTCAGTATAAACATCAGTATAATATGTGCACACGGCCCTACCGATGATGCTGAGAAGTCAAGCAAGGAGGATTTTTACGACCTCCTGGATAGAGCCTACGGAGCCTGTCCAGAGTACGACGTCAAAATCGTACTCGGAGATCTCAATGCAAAAATCGGGACATCTTTGGCGGATTAGTTGGAAAGCACAGCCTCCACGAAGTTACAACAGATAACGGCTTCCGACTAATCGACTTTGATGCAGCTCGAAATATGGTGATAAGTAGCACTAGGTTTCCAAGACGAAAGATTTACACAGCAACCTGGTGATCTCCGGATGGTCGAACCACCAACCAAATCGATCATGTGCTAATTGGCGCATCCAACATTCTTGAAGCAAATGTCGACTCGGACCACTTTCTGGTAGTGGCTAATTTTAGAGCTATCAAACGACAAAAAGACAAACACTTGTGGCCCCAAGGAAAAAGTTCAACATCGGTTGCCTTGGCACTACGGATAATGCCAGCGACTAAAGTGAGCACCTGAGTGAGCGACTCTCCGCCGTCCTCCCAAATACCACAGATGCCAACACGTTGTGGAACCAATATCGCGAAGTAATAAAAAATATAGCCGAGACCACCCAAGGTTGCCAGTCACCACCGAAAAAGAACCCGTGGTATGGTGATGAGTGCGCGTTATTGAAAAGGGAGAAGGAAAATGCATGTTTGCAGATGCTGCAACAGAAAACAAGAGCAGCAAGAGAAGCGTATCGAAAAAAAGGAGACATGAGAAAAAGGCCCTGCGAGGGAAGAAAAGAGCATCCACAGTTTCTCAGCTCAAATATCTAGAAGAGTCTCGGGCAAAGAACAACACCCAGCGCGTCTTTAAAAGGTCGAAACAAATATATATTCTGGTTTCAGAATCGGGACACAGGCTCTTCGAAACAGTAGAGGAAACCTAGTCACCGAAGCACAGGGAATCGTAGATGTTTTTAAGCAGCACTTCAAACAGCTGCTGAATGCGCAAAATGTGGAGCGAGCTAATGCCGAAAGAGAAGCAAGGCCAGTCCCAGCTCCCAGCGCAGAAGAAGTAGAAAGAGCCATTCAAAAACTAAAAAATAACAAGTCCGCCGGGTTGGATGGCATACCTGCGGAACTCTTCAAATATGGAGGAGGTGTTTTGATGAACATGATGATGTGGGAGGAAGAATGCATGCCCACTGACTGTTCGATAAGTTCCATATGCCCCTTCTATAAAAAAGGCGATAGTATGTCAAGCAAAAACTACCTTGGCATAGACCTGCTTAATGTTGCACACAAAATCCTATCCAACGTACTGTGTGAGCGTCTTAAACCGTTCTGCAACACAATAATCAGGCAGAACAACGATAGACCAAATATTCACGCTGAGGCAAATCCTGAAAAAGACCAACGAATTTCAAGTCGAAACCCACCATATTTTCACCGACTTTAAAGCTGCGTATGAAAGCATCCACCGCCAAGAGCTTATGATGGCGATGTCTGAATTCGAGTTCAAGAACAAACTGATCCAGCTGTGACGCAAGACGCTAAACAATACGCAGTGCAGCCTGCAAATGGGTAACAGCTCATCCGAGTTATTCTAAACTTGCGCAGGATTTAAACAAGGAAATGCGTTGTCATGTGACAATATTGACATCATCGGTCGATCCAAGAGAGCTGTGCTTCAGGCCTTCACGGCGTTTGAAGAACAGGCGAAACTCATTGGTCTCGAAGTGAATGAGGACAAAACAGATTACATGCTATCAACAAACAAAGCAATATCTGTCCACAGCCTACGACAAAACGTCACTGTTGGTAGCAGCAATTTCGAGGTAGTTACCTTGGAACAAATATCAATCCCACAAATGACACCTTAGTCGAGATCCGAAGAAGAATTGACCTAGCGAACCGCTGCTGCTTCCTCAAATTTGTTTGGGTTCAAAATTAGTCCGTTTGACAAAGACCAATTTGTGACTCTCTTAAGGTCTTCGTGTACGCAGAACGCTCCGTGTTCGATTAAACCAAGTAGACAGCTGAAATATAGCTGAACGTCATCAGCATACAAATGAGAGCTGCAATTTACTAAAGAAGATGGAAGTTCATTTACATAAGCAGAAAACAAAAGAGGACCCAGTATAGAACCTTATGGTACACCAGTAACATTCGTTAAAAAATTTGAGAGTGAGTCTCCAACTTGCACTGCTTGTTTTCTACCGGTTAAATAAGAGAAAATTAATTTTGTTGCACTTGACGTAAAATTGAAATTAAGCATAAGCTTTCTACATAGATTAACAGAATCGAAGGCCTTCGAAAAATCTAACAAAACTTGAAACGTGACTTCTTCTTTATCCAATGCTTTTCTTATGTCATCGGTAACATTTAAAAGTGCGGTAACAAAACTGTGTTTCTTCCGAAAGCCAGATTGATAAGGGCTGAGCAGAGAGTTAGTAGATAGAAAATTATTTATTTGCTTCTGAAGGATCCTTTCAAAGGCTTTGGATAGAAATGGCAATACAGAAATAGGTCTTAATTCATCTCTTTTAGCGTTTTTTGGAAGTGGAATGATTTTAGCAACTTTCCATAAGTCTGGGTATAGACTGGAAGTCAAAATAGTATTGAAGGTATAAGTGATATATGGTAATATAAGTGGCAATATCATACACAGAAAAGAAGGATGTATACCATCAAGCCCAACGGCTTTTGACTTCATAGAAATAACACTTTCTACTACATCGGCACTATCTACTGCGGAAAAATAAAAACCAGGCTCATTGCGATCGTGTTGAGGGTCAAGGCAGGGAGACTTGTGACGGTAGAGATGAGATGAATTGTTCGTTAAGTTTGTTACCATCAATGTCCTCTACTACTCCTAATTTTGTCTTACCAATACCTTTTTTCCGCCAGTTCTTCCAGAGCTGGGAACCATTTGAGCTTGTGCTTAACTGTTTAGAAAAATATTGGTATTTGGCCTCACGTATTTTAGCAACAACTCGGTTACGTAGAACAAAATACACGACGCAGCTCAGCTAATCGATACCTTTTCCAATTGGCGTAGGCGTCATCTCGCTGTTTCATCAAATCTCTAATGGAACGAGAAAACCATGGATTATTGTTTTGTTGAACAGTTTTTGTTTGTATTGAACAGTTCAGAGATATGATGTGTTAAATATTCAATCTGCTCATTTGAAGAAGGCATGTAATATATCGAATCCCAATTTGTTTCTCGAGTTTGAGTTTCAAGTTCTTGCAAATTTATATCGTGGAAATCTCGATAAATGATTTTCTCATCTAAGTGAACAAGGCTGAAATTGAGTATTGTAAAAATCAATTCATGCTTTGAAAAATTTGTTTTTGTCACTGTGATGCTTGCTTTCTAAGGCTGAGGTATGCTCAGTCTGTCCAGGGTGTTCTCGACTAAGCACCAAACGTCGAGTTAAAGATTCAAACCAAATAACACAACCAACCTTCACTATTCGTTCAACGGCTTTTTATTTAGTAATATCTTAAGTCTAACAGGTTTCTTATACTAGTTTATTGTATAGGCAATTTACTTATAATACTTATAATACCTAATAATACCACAGCGACGATGAGTTACTCCTTGCCCCTCGGTTCTCGGATAGTTGCGGCTCCTCGTAGACAAATAGTCGGATTATATGACTGTCAGTGTCGCCACTGAATAAACTGAGTCTAGTCAAAA
>CAKKXW010000005.1:9976578-9994897 GCA_920937365.1 Sphaerophoria rueppellii
ATTTGCTTGTCCCCGTTATCGAGCTGGCAATTAAAGTATTGGAAAACAACACTTGTCCTCAGACTAAAACTGATCTGAGTCAAATAAGAAACTAGGTGAGGAAGACTCACATAGTTTCTGTCCCGAGGAGTGGATCAAAGAATAAACCGAGTCTAGTCAAAATCAGACTCCTGTTCACAACAAAAGGTTGTGAAATAAACGGTCGAGCTATTGCCCCTGTTCGTTTACTTTCCAGAAGGGAAGAATAACGAAATAAACGATCGAGTCGAAACTCCTGTCAGTGAGCGGCAAATCTCCACTGAATAAACGTTCGGCCGAAGCCCTGTCTTTGATACACTCAGAAGGAGTGGATCAAAGAATAAACTGAGTCTAGTCAAAATCAGACTCCTGTTCACAACAAAAGGTTATGAAATTAACGGTCGAGCTATTGCCCCTGTTCGTTTACTTTCCAGAAGGGAAGAGTAAACGAAATAAACTTCTGTCAGCGAGCGGCAAATGTCCACTGAATAAACGTTCGGCCGAAGCCCTGTCTTCGATACACTCAGAAGGAGTGGATCAAAGAATAAACGGTAAACGGTCGAGTAACAAATATTACTCTTGTTTGTATATTTTCCAGAAGGGAAAATACACAAAATAAACGGTCGGCAAAATATCGGATCGGAGAGAAGCCCCGGTCCAGCCCCAATATAAAATACAGGTGGGTAGCTCTAAATATATAGTGCTTCCCGGCAAAAAAAATTATAAATAGGATGCTGGTGTAGCAAACTACTCTGGCGTTCTCTCTACCGAAGCGGAGTCGGAACTGATTTGTGTCGACGACAACACTTCGCTTTATACATTTTTCTGTTGATCTTGGGTGTGAATCGTATCACACCCAAGTCGTTATCATGTGTTGTCGTCTATCATATGTCGCTTCGGTAATTTCTTGTTCTAGCATCGGTTTCTGCTTTGTTTTCTTTTCTTGTGTTCGGTGTTGGCGTGTTGTTGCTTTTTAGCATTATGTGCGGTGATGTTGATTCGGTGCTCTCTTTGTCTTGAATTTCTATTTTTCTTTTCCAGGGGCGGATCTCCGTAAGTGATTTTTCAAGTGGGCGGTTGATTTTTTATACTGATTTCAGTTTTGTCGCGGGTCCGCTCCTGGATTTTGTCGAACAAAATAAATTAATTGTAACGCTTCGTTACATCACTCAGACTCACAAACATAAGATCAAATAACGAGGAATCCCTTCCAAAAAAGTGTGTTGGAGTACTGGTGTTAACTGGCACTAAATTGAAAGCTAACATGTGACTTGTGAAAACATTAGGACTCAAGAGATTGCAGTTGAAATCACCACACAGCATAATATAAGGAGAGCTCAAAGAGATTTCTTTTAAAATCACATACAGTGGTGAGAAATCAAAATATCTATTTGGCCTGTAGATCGCACCCATAAGTAAATTTCCCTGACTACCTATGATTTAAGTAAAATTGCTGCTAGATTAAAGTTCATTTAAAGGCTTTTTCGTCACTTCCTCAACAGAGAAGGACTCATCCCTGGTCAACCCCAAGTTCCAATAATATTTACTTGCCACTTAAAAACCTCCTTAAGTCTCCGCTTGGCAAAACACGACAACAAAAACAAATCACCTCAAAATCTAAGAAATATTTAACCTTTCAAAAATCTGCAATTCCATGACTCGGTGCTTACAAAGCAACATCCTTCTACACAAGAAACATTATTAAACGTGACAAACTTTAAACACGTCCCTTCATACAGCTCCTTAAAGTTTAAACAAAACACACCTTGTGCACCTTCGGCTTTGTCTTCGTCGTTGTCGAGCTTAGAAGAACTTAAGATTGTTGTAAGCATGAAATAACATTAAAAATTACAAACTCTTCTCAGTTAGTGTCTTGTTATCTGTCCTTGTCACCCCCCTGACACCACTGAACTTTTGCATCACAAGTTCGAGCAACAAAAAGAACATTCGTGATGTGAGAATGTTAGAAAACCAAAATGTGTAAGTAAATGCCAGAAATTGTTTTGCTCCTCAACACACAAAAAGTCCTCTTCACTTTGCAGATGAGAGCAAAAACTATATGAAAACAGCTTAAGGCCAAACACATACAGAAAATTGGCTGCGGAAGTGGTGGAAGAAATTTAGTTAGACACCAAAGACAGCAAAAGGATGCAACTTTTTAGCACGTTTTTGTCATATCGTTCTCGTTGATTTACAACAGTTTTCATTATAATCTCTTCCTCGCACGCACCAGCTTGGCAAACGTCAAAATAAAGTCTCCTCGCATGTATCCTTTTCAAGTCTTCTTTGGCAAGTTCAAATGCTCAAAAGCACCCACAGGGAGGATAATAGGATGTGCATTTGTGGAATTTTATTTCGCATGCCAGAGCAAGTTGAAGGCAAACAAGGACGACCCGGAAGGATTGCTGTCTTGCTGCTTGATTGGATGGCAAATTATGGAAAATTCGTAACTCCTGCAGGAAGTTTTCTCATTAAAAACAGCATCAGAGTGTGAGAAAAAATTGAGCAGTTGTGTCCTTTCTCAATCATTTGTCATGGAATGCACGACACTTCAAACAAATCATGGTGGTGAGTGACAAATGATTTTTGCTTCATGACTTTCTCATTAGGATAATGAAAATTTGCTCCTTCAATCTCTTTACTTTGAAGCTGTGAAGAGGACAGTCAGAGAGGACACTTACATGTTAATCGTTTTGTGGGTTTGTTTTGGAGGAAAAATGAACATTTTTTGCTGCAACTGCAAATTTGTTCTTAAACGTCTGGGAAAAAAACCAACGCAGTTGCAAGGAGCAGGAAAGACTGATTGACGAACCAGGCCTGACGAATCGACGACGACCCAACAGAGCCAGAAAAAAAGGCTTTTCTCTGCAATTTTATAATTTTTTTTTTGTCGTGTTCTTGTATTGTTTGGGCATTGCTGAGCTGTTGATTTGTCTGTGTGCTGGAAAATTCTCGCTTCGAAGAAGCGAAAGATTTAATTTGAATTTTTATCAAAAGGATTTTCTATATGCGGGTTTTTCTGTTGTTTGTTGCCCAGCTAAGCGAAAATATCCTGCTAAGAAGAAATTTATGGTAATGTGAAGAGCGAATAGACTTGATTGTACCTCTACAAGGACTTAAACCGAGTCGTATATATTTTTTACATTTTTCCTGAAAGGATTTAGAGATGACAAAGAGTTCTCTGGGATTGAATTAGTGATGAGATGAGTAGATACGAGAAGGAGCAAGGTATTAGCATGGAAATGGAAAATTTGCAAAAAAAAAAAGGCTAAAGAGGTTAACTAGAGAATGTCTGGCTGGGCTAATTTGTAAGGAGCAGTTGGAAGTGGCGGAAGCGGTTCAAGGATAGAAATTAAAGAATTTTCAGGATTTCTTAAATTGGCCTGATGTAAAAGTGATTAAGGCTGATTGCGGGATTTTTTGCTTTATCATCTGTTGCGACCTATAGCTTTGCAGATTAAGGCAGTCCTGAACAGCGAAAAGTCCTCGTCTCCTCAAAACACATATCCCATATTTTCTAAGAAACATACAAGTTGCAGGACAAGTCCTCAAGGAACTTCATCTTTCTTGCGAAAGTTCTCTAAATTGAATTTAATTCGTAAAGTAAACGACCAAGTAGCTATGATCCTCTTTGTATTCAATTTTAATCCCCTAGTCCAATAGTAAGAACTCCGAAGGACGAGACTGCATTTAAACAGTGAGTATTTTAATGTAAGGATGTCTGAAGGATGTTCGAGACTAGAAAATAAAAATAACAAAAAATAGAAAACAAAAATTATTTCAATTTAATCCAACACTACTCTCACGAAATAGTCTCAAGGACTTAACATGCAAAATAGGGGCATCCTTTTGGGTAGAATGGGGGCTATCCTTGGAGCTATAGACGTTTGGGATAATATTCTAATGTGTTAGGTTGTTAGCACTTCGTTTCGAAGTTGGTAAAGGGGATGTTGTTGTGTCTGGATGTTAAAGTAATAAAATTCTTATTTTGGTCCTGTTGATGGGAACAATTTCATTTTCAATGGACTAACATGAGTGTTAAGCTTTTAAATGTGTTTGGGGAAAATTGGTTTCGAAATGTAAGAAAGAACAAAGTGCACTTTAATTATAATGAAAAATTAATCCAATCCTTTTCTATCTTAGACTGGTCGCCATAGCCTCCGAGAGGCAACCTCTGGAAATGTTTTCGATCTGTATTCTGTGATTGATATGGAATACTCACTTGCTTATGGTGGCGCTACAGTCCAGCTCGGACCAGGACCTCGCCCAACAAACTTCTATAGCCAGCTTGGTCCCTAGCTAGCTGTCTCCAGCTTCGCAAGTACAGTTAGTCCAGGTCCTCTACCACCTGTGTGCTCCACCTCATCTTCTGCAACATCCTTCCGGGTTGGATTCGAAGACTCTAAGATCTGGAGCAATATTTTCTATTCGCTCAACATGACCCAACCATCTAAGTCGTTGGACCTTAACTTTTCTGGCTAGGTTAGTGTTGCTGTCTCCATTAATGCAGACATGACCCAAAAGTCACTCTAAGAATTTTTCTCTCAAAGCAGTCCAAAGCGTTTTCATCAGATGTTGTCATGGTCTATCTCTGCACCATACATTAGGACTGGGATGATGAGGGTTTGTAGATTTTCACTGTAGTTTCTCGGTAGAGAACTTTACAACTCAATTGCCTTTTAAGTCGAAAGAAGCAGCGTTACAAGAGTAATTCTTCGTCTTCCTTCAGCGCTGGTGTTCTTGTCTGAGTTGATAGCGGATATCAGGTCCACAAAGTCCTTAACTACCTCGAAGTTAAATCTGTCTATGTTAACGTTTGCTCTAAGACGTCGATGTTGGTTGTCCTTTCTTGTTGGCAGCATTAACTTAATCTTGCCCTCGTTAACCATTCATCATCCTGGCCTCCATCTCAAGACTCACAAACGCTCCACTGACATCACACTGTGTTCTTCAAATTATGTCAATGTCGTCCGCGTATCCTAGTAGCTGGACGGACTTTTGAAAGATTGTGCCTCTGGTGTTGAGGTTGGAGCTTTGCATAATCTTTTCAAGAATGCTGTTGAAGAAATCGCATGACAACACATCGCCTTGTCTAAAACCCTTTTAAAGCGTCCGTTAAGTTTTTTTTTCGACCATGATGGAACAGCATTAGTTTTCCATTGTCATCTTACTCAGACGGATGAGTTTTTCTGGGATGCTAAAACTAGACATTGCTCTATATAATTGGTCTCTTTAGACGCTGTCATACGCGGCCTTGATATCGATGGAAAGGTGGAAGGTATCGATTTGAAGTTCTTGGGATTTCTCCAAGATCTGTCGTAGGGTGAATATTTGATATGAAATAAAGGTTTTTCAATAGGGACGCTACAAAAGTTTTCTTAAATAAAGCAAAAACGGTTTCGGATATCAATGAAATTCTTTATTCCTGTGGAAGTACATTTGATGCCATTATGTATGGAACTCGAATTCCCTTTTGCATGACTACCACGGGCACGCTCGCAGAAGTCCAGACGCTGAACCCAATTTTCGACGGTTTTCCAGCATTAATCGGCCGATACTGCAGCAATTTCACGTTCGATATTCGTACGAAGTTCATCAATCGTCGCTGGCTTGTTGGCATAAACCATAGATTTGACATAACCCCACACGAAATAGTCTACGGCGTTATATCGCATGAACGAGGCGGCCAATTCACAGGTCCATTTCTGGAGATAATGCGCTAATCTTTCTAAATAATTCGATTGTTTGGCCCGCTGTGTGACATGTGGCACCGTCCTGTTGAAACCACATATCGTCCAAGTCCATATCATCCAATTCATTCTAAAATAATCGGTTAGCATTGAGCGGTAGCGATTCCCATTCACAGTAACGTGCCGGTCTTGATCATCACGGAAGAAGTACGGCCCAATGACACCACCAGCATGTAAACCGCACCAAACAGTGATTTTTTCGGGATGTAATGGTGCCTCGTGAAGCACATGTGGATTGCTGCCTGACCAATAACGCATATTGTGCTTATTGACGAAGCCATCCAGCCAGAAATGAGCCTCATCGCTGAAGATGATTTTTCGATGAAAATTCGGATCATTTTCAAGTTGTTGCTCAGCCCAATTCACGAACATACGACGCTTCTGGTGATCAAGCGGCTTCAGTTCTTGCGTCAATTTGATCTTGTAAGGATATAGGCCAAGATCTTTTCAGGAAAATTCGCCACAACTACGTCACAGAGATGCCCAACGCTTGAGAACGACGTGTGAGAGACTGATTTGGGTCTTCCGCAATTGATGCGCAGCGGCAGCAATATTCTCGACACTACGGGCACTTCTTTGTCTCACTGGCACGGGAACATTTTGTACTGAGCCTGTGGATTCAAATTTTTCCACTAGACGCTCAATTGTTGATCTGGCAGGACGATTTTGACGACCATAAATTGTACGTAGCGCTCTTAAAGTGTTGACCACTGACTCCGAATTTCGGTAGTAAATTTTAATAATTTTGACTCGTTGTTTGATTGTATACCTTTCCATGATGAAATGGCAAACCTTACTGAAGAGAAATTTCAAGAGAACGGAAAAAAAATGGCGTTGTTTGCTATCCCTATCTACTTTTGTAGCGTCTCTATTGAATAACCCTTTAGTTTTCAAAAACTGAACACAAAAATCACAGTTCCCACATGCAAGAACAAAAACAGGAAAAATCAAATTGATTTTGCAGAGTCATCCTGTTTTAATTTTGGTAATCGTAGGGAAAGAAACCTCACTTCAGTGTGTCTGTGTATCACATGGTCCTTTATTTAATGAGATGCATGATTAAATCGAGACTCTTTCCAACTTTTTCATATCTTCATTTAAGTGAAAAAAGTCATATATTAATGCAAATATTCCTCGCACTGATTACCGAAATTAAAACGAAAGCACGTTCCGCCCATCGCAAGTCGCAACCAAAAGCCCATCAAGGTCTTGAATGTGGTTTTGTCTTGTCGAGTGATGTTTGAGAGCCCCAAAAAGGACCCACCCATCTACTCCTTCTTTCATTCATAATGTGCCTATTTCATTAGTTTACCTTACCCCCAACGGAGAGGCTCTTAAGTGCATGTGCACTGTGCAGGCACACGTAAAAGTACTTTAAAGTACCTACCTACCTACCTTCCTACCCAAAACTCACCTTTTTGTCCGAAACCTGGTTGAGAATTTCCAAGTGCAGTAAAATAAAATCATTTTCTGCACAAAACTGGAGAATTCACTATCCTTTCCGCAATCGTGTCCTGAAGTGTTGATGAGATGCATTGGGCGATTCATTCAGTTTCACAACTTTTAGTCGCCATCGTCATCGTCATATCGACGGAAACGGACAGAATTTTTCGTTCAAGTGGCTTTCGCTGGGTGTCCTTGTTCCTGTCGGTCCAACCAAAGAATTGCAGAGCATCACAAAAGTTTGCATATTTGAAGTTTTTTTTTTTCTGTTCCCTTGGTACGATGAAATACCAGGCAGCATACTGTGCTGTTCCGTTGGGTTGTAAAAGCAGTGGAACAATATAGTGGGGACGTGTTTTGAAGTCATCGTCGTGTCGGGGGATCGTTTAAAACTGTAATTTGGACGGAACCTCAGGTGTCGGCTGGCGAAGCCCGTGTCGCTATCGTTGTGCTCGTTGATAAAACTCAGACGAGATTCACGTCTCGTAAAGTGATTTTTATGCTGAAAAGGTCAAAGCGCTACTCTCTTCTTAGTCACTCTCGTCGGTCGACGGGTGGGGTGAAGGACAGGGCAGCAGCGTCAATGGCATGGAAATCATTTGGCAAAGCACGTATTTCACCTGTTCGAGTTGCAATGATTAATTTTTCCCAATTTCTTTTCCTCTGAGTAGAGTTGGCAACTATTGATGCAAGTTGAACGAGCGATGAAAATTGTGGTAGCATAAAAGTTTATTGGAGTTTGAGGCAAAATATAACGTTTCTGCATGGTATGAACTTTGATTATTATCATAATCATGAAATCATTTTTGATAAGATAGTATAAGGTACCTCTATACGATTTCATTCGTCACGCGCGCTGGTCGGGTAACAATACCCTGTCACATAAGGAAACTTCTCTTTCCAAAAATCACTAAGCCTTCGAAACTGCAACTTCTTCAAAGCAGACGGAACAAGCACAATCTTGGTTTTAAGTTCCGCTATTGCCTAATAGATGGCGCTGCAATCGGGGGAAAAAAACACAATTTTCGATTAATAAGCTTTCACATGTCATTTCATGGCTGGAAAAATGCTCTTTTGTGAAAATTTCAACATTGCGATTTTTCGCAACCGATCGTCGCGCCATCTATTGATGAATAGCGAAACTAACTTAGACCCGCAGGAGAAAGTGGAGACGGTGGGAGCTGCTTTCCAGCAAGTGTATAAGGTGAATGCTAGCATTCACCCGAATCACGACATGGAAAACAGAGCCTTACTTCGTCACTTCTACCTTCGGAACGATATTGTGTAGTGGCGATCTGAGAACTGCGGTTTCATGCGGTTCAATGATGACTTTTTGGCAAATGCCATAATCGCTGAGCAAACGGAAGCAGTTTAGGTTAGGTTAGGTTATATGGGCTGACGGTTGATTTTGTTACCCTCACACTTAGATCAATATAGATCCTTTGTGATACCCTGAAGTATTGTAACTTCTGAAAAAGTGATTTAACCTATGAATTCTACGGTTGGTCGAGCCATTCTATCTCTACATATGTCATCTGTACTAAGCCCCATCTTCTTATTGTGGTAGCCGAGTAGATTATGTCCCGTTATCACACTTATGTTGGGATCTTAGGGACGGCTTTTTGAGAAGTAAAATCTTATCGGATTTTTTCTTGTCATAATAAGGCCAGAGTTTCCTGGTGTTACTGCAGGTTTTAAGTAGGTTCCATCTATGATTTGCTTTTTGAATAATATTTTTACTGATATTTCTTTTTAATTCGCATTGTGGGATTCTGATGTTATGGTGTATGAGAGAGTGATCAATTACCGAGCCTTCTCTTGCAAGCTCATCCGCTTTTCCGTTTCCTGGCACACCACTGTGACCGGGAACCCAGCATACCAAGAACTCTTAGCTCTTCGCGACAGCAAGAAACAAGCTTTGAGTTGATTTGCGTGGCAGAGATCGCTTTTATTGCTGCTTGGCTATCAATGAAAAAGGTGATATCAGCGTGTGGTATCGCCATCATGGATATTTGATTAGCAGAGTTTTTCACTGCCAAGATCTCAGATTGGAAGACACTGCTATGGTCGGGAAGTCTGAATGAACTAGCAAGGCTAAGATTTTCTGAGTAGAAACCTGCCCCTACTCCAGTAATCATTTTCGAACTATCAGTAAAGATGGTAAAGTTCGATTCATTAGTGTAGGGCTCACTGTTTTCCCAATCTTCTCTATTGGGGAAGCTGGTAGTAAAATTTATATTGAAGTCTAAATAAGGGGTCATGAAATCCATTGTTGCCAACGTATTTTGTAAGAATCGTGGTATGGCCGTGTTGATTAGATCTCCAAATATTGGTCTGACTAAGTCGAAGAGCGCTGTCTGCTGATTCTTGTACGAATAAGTCTATGGGGGTGAGATTTAGGATCGCTTCGAGGCCCGCAGTTGGGGTAGTCCTCATCACCCCGTAGTGCTAATGCATGCCATTCTTTGTACTTTGGTAAGGGTTTTTGAGTTCGTGGATTTCTCCAGAGCTTGCCACCAAACCAAACTGCCATAAGTAAGAATGGGTCTAACAATGGCTGTGTACATTTACATGATTATCTAAAGATTTGGCTCCCAATTTTTTACCCAGAATCTTATTACACGAATAGAGTGCAATAATGGCTTTCTTATATCTTTCTTGTATGTTTCGACCCCAGTTGAGTTTCTTGTCCAAGATAACTCCGAAATTTTTGGTATTTCAAATGGTATGGTATTTCCTTCTGTTGGTGAAAAGTACTAATTCCGTTTTCAGGGGGTCAACCTTAAGACCGCATTTCTTGGTCCAGTTACTGACAATAGTTAATGCATCTTCTAATTGTTCGCTTACTGTGGTCAGGTATTTACCCGTTGCCAGAAGCGCTAGGTCGTCGGCATATACTATAACTCTGACACCACTATTCTTGAGTTTGATGAGAATTTCCTTCATCACCAAAGTTCAGAGAAGAGGTGAGAGGATTCCGCCTTGTGGAGTCCCTCTAGATATGTACATCTTAATATCAGAGTTTCCTAGTTCACAATGGATTTGTCTGCTTTTCAACATACACGTGATCCATTTTATAAGTGTAGGTTCTACTTTAAGGTCAGTGAGTGCTTTTTCTATGGCACTGTTGTGGACATTGTTGAATGCTCCTTCGATATAAAAAAAAAAAAAAACGGAAGCAAGTCCGCTGTAAGTAACGAAGGTAGAGCTCCAGCTCATCTTCGATTCAATGAAGAATAAAAAGTCAGCAGGTGTCGATGGTATATCAAACATTGTACTAAGGCACTTACCGATTGAGGCAATAGATATCTACATCACTCTGTTCAACAACGCGCTGAATAATGCATATTATCCAGAGCGTTGCAAGACAGCTGTGGTTCATCCTCTCTCGAAAAAGGGAAAGGACAATTCCAATCCGTCAAATCTTCAGTCGATAAGTCTTCTTCCAAGTATCAGTAAGGTATTCGAAAATATCATCAATAGAGCTCTGATTAAGTGGACTGCGGACAACACAATAATTCCGGATAATCAGTTCGTGTTCAAGGCAGGACATGACACTATTCATGCCTCGTCTAAGCTTGTTTCTGACGTCCAATGGAATAAGTATAAGAAACAATGCACGGGTGCTGTTCTGATTGATTTAGAGAAGGCCTTCGACACCGTATGGTTAGAATGTTTGTACCTTAAACTCACCAGACTAGGCATCAGTAAACCATTATTGTATATCCTTTATGATATGCTCAACGGTAGAGAGTTTGTTGTCAAAAGTGGCAATGTTATTTTTATAACAACCTTTAAATTAAAAACGGTCTTCCGCATTTACACCAGCAATCTGATAGGTAGCCATGTCCAGCCAATTGCGTATGCCGACGAACTGATTGCGTACAGAACTGCCCCAAAGGTCGAATTCATCAGAATTCTCTTGCTACGTGACTTCGTGAAGATTCAACGATATTGCGATGACTGGAAACTGAAAATAAATGTCCAGAAGTGCGAAACAATTTTGTTACGAGCCTTGCTTCATGGCCCTCATACGGCCGATGATCGTTTATGGCTGTCCAGTGTGGTTCAACGTTGCACCATCTCAAATGGAGAAGATTCGGATGTTCGAGAGACAGTGTCTTCGGCATTGTATCGGTTTGTATCGGACACCGAAATCTTTTTATGTACATTACTATTCTAACTTGGTTCTATACAGCAAGGCTCGGATCCACAGAATTGACAGTTTCGTGATAAAACTTGTTCGTGGTCACATTGCGAGAGCTATGACTTCGACGAATAATTTGATCTTTGGGGCGTTCCGTTCTATCCGAACGACGAATATTTTGATAGTGCATGATTGAGCGGCTTCTTTCCACCAGAGGCATTCCTCTATTTAGATAGATGCGGTTTGATACAGGACAGATTTGCAATGCCGCTAATCTACCAAGTCACTAGTCAGGCGAAGAACCGTCGCACAGTGTGCAATTTTCGCAATCTAGCGGAACTTTAATGCAAAAAAAAGTTCTTTCAAATGCAACAAAATTGGTATCATATGAAAGGTAAAACCTCCGGCCATCGATTGGCAAAAACAAAACCAAGAAAACAACTGTATTTACCGTTCAGCAGAGTCATAAACATCAGCTTGGTGCAAGTGAAAAAAAATTTAAAGCTCATTGCTTTTCTTGTGTCAAATTCACAATATCGTGGTCAAGTGTTAAAATAGTTGTGCATTATAAATTTATTTTATTTATTTTTGGTGGTATTCAAGAATTTTGCAGGGTAAGTTATTTTTTTGGTACACTAACAAATAAAAAAATTAAAAATCGTTAATTTAAGGATCTTAACAGTGTTGTTTTATATTGTGTTTTGTAACTTTGTGAAGAGTTTTAAAAATGTATCCTCGTGTATCCATCGTGTTTTTGAGCTTAAAATCTCCGTTTGTATATTCTGTGTTAGAATTCATTTACTTTTCTTGCCCTTTGTTTGCCCACCCAAACAAATTTTTTTTTTTTATCGACCTATGTAGCGAAATGGAAAATTCAGCAATTTCTGAAGTATGGTGAACCTCATCGAATGAGGATCGGAATAATAATATTTCTGCACTTATTATGCATGAATTTGGTCTGGCGGCCAACATGTCTAGTAGTAAATGGTGTAAGAACACACTGCAAATATGATCTTCTTTTCACAATGGTGGATGGTAAGGTTTGTAGTGCGTTATCACAACATAGCTCCTCGCAAAAATGCTTTATTTGTGGAGCCACTCCGAGAGAAAAAAAAGTATCCAATCCCAATTTCGAGAAAGAATGGGGCTTTTAGTTGACATGCCAAAGCAAATTGCCGGAAACACCAATGATGGCAACAGTGCAAGGAAGTTCTTCCGTAATCCAGAAACAACAGCTGAAATAACTGGGCTAAATTTGGACTTAGTCAATCATTTTCGAGTTCTACTTGAAGTAATATCAAGTGAATGTGAAATTAATTCGGGAAAGTTTGGAATTTACGATAGCGAAACCAGGGGTATATATCTTCAGCATTATTCTTGGTATTATATGCTTACAATTATTCATAAGTTGCTAATGCACTCGAAAGAAATTATTGAGGTTTGCATTTTACCACTTGGACAATTATCCGAAGAAGCCCAAGAAGCAAGCAACAAAGAGTATAGGCGTTTTCGAGAGCATTTTAGTCGGAAATCTTCACGATAAAACTCCAATCGAGATGTTTTTTAAATATGATTTTGCTTCCTCGGATCCATATCTTTCGAGTCGAAGTCCAAAACTTCGTACAAAGAGAAATCCACTTGCTCCAGAATGCGTTGCATTATTAAAAGCTACAGATTCAGAAACCTCAAGCTCGGATGAAGAAGATTAATACTTTTAATTTTAATAGTGTAGTAAGTTGCTGAAGTTAATAGTGTTGTAAGTAACTGAAGTAACTATTTAATTATGTACACAAATAATATGTTTATTTGTTATAATAAAAAAAAAAATCGAAACACTAAATAATAAAGGTATTTTTAAGTTTTTAGATTGGTCAAATGAGGGCATTTTCAAAGTGTCGTATTTTCTCTAAATGTATGAAAAATACATTTTTAAGACTCAGGTAAGCTCTTAATCTCATAAAATATATAAAATAACATAATTTAACAGTTTTATATCATCAAAACTGCATTTAAAAGCTCAACGAATAAAGTTCCGCTAGATTGCGAAAATTGCACACTGTGCGCCGCCGCCATACTCTGCCTTGTACACCTTGTTTATCTGTGAGGTTAAATGAGTAACTCCAGGCTGCCTAAGTTGATAATGCGCCATGCAATACAACATAAAACTCTTTTTATCAAAGAATGGACAAAAATAGCGGCCGATTGTGGTCTTACGATGAACTGGGAAGTGAACAACATACTTAACTTGAAAAAGGATTTATACGAAGTCATCATGCTCACTGACGAAAATGAAAGGTATGCCTTTATAGAAAAAGCTCGTGCGTCGACCAAAAGAGTGTATTACTCAAAGGCTAACCTTAATCTTTAAGAGCTCAACTATTTCAACAGCCGTTATTCCTGTTATGTCATTGGGACGATTTTCAAAATCAGAGGCGAGCCTATCAAGCTGAATGCCATGCCGCATCGAAACGAGGGTCCAGATCTTTGCAACTTGTGTAACCTACAAGCACGGGAAGATGTGTATCACTTCATCGGAATCTGTCCAATTCTAAAGGAAATAAGGCGCGTCTACTTCGGAAAAAATGTTTTAGAGGAGGATGAGGTGCATGTTTTTCTCAATGGTGGTGATTGGAAGCTACTTTTTGATTATTATACTGACGCCAGCACTTACAGATCCAAAATAATTAATGGAGCCTTTTAAAAAAAGTAAGAAAAGAAGAAATTTAAAATAAAAAAAAAGTCTTACAAATCTCAAGATGCGTATAAAGTAACTCTCAATTTTGTTTTAACTAAACTAAAAGTCCTATTAACTATAAAAAATTGTCTATATATATAAAAAAAAAAAAAATTTCGTGATGTGTAAAAAGTATCTCTAAATTTTTTTTTTTAACTAAACTAAAAGTCCTATTAACTATTTAAAAAAAAAATTCTGTAAAAGATTCAAGCAAATTTGCCACTCGGGCAGACGACAGATATGTCATGCCTTTAAATATTCAAGTTTTTCTCAATGACTTTATGTACTAATTATTATATTGAATTAAGATCTATCTATCTATCTATCTATCTATCTTAAATGTGTATTAAGCTGATTTTTAGAACCAGACTCGCTGGGGGTTACTTCAGAATATTGCCACCAATTCACTACATTCGTTGCTGACAACTTAAGACTTTTGAAAAGTGAATGGAAACCAGATAGAATAGGACCTTGTCAAGGTACTAGTTCCTGGCTCTGTAGCCCGCACTCCTTTTTTTTGATTCGGCTGCTTATTGTGTTGGATATGATGGTCTTTTCCTCAACACCTTTAGCTAGTTTTCAAATACGGCCCCAGAAATCAACAGACGGATACGGCAATTCAACAGATGAACCTTGAAATCAATTGTTGAACCCAGCTCATCAACGGAAAATCACGGACGGATCCGACAATCAATAGGTGGACCTGACAAATCAACGGGCGAACCCGGCACATCACGGACGAGTCCGGCAACCAATAGGTGGACCTGGAAATCAACGGGCAGATCTGGCAAATCGAAGGATAAATCAGGCAAAGGTATGTTTTCATAAGACTTTACCACTGGTGGGGGAAGGCACCGATCACGGAAATATGTACTAACAATAAGTATGGTAAGGTAGATGTTCCCGCGACCGTCCACTACGAAGGTCGATACACATTTGATCGACTATTCTCTATTTATATTATTCAGTGTCAAGACTGGCTATGAGTTGTTAAAACACGAAGAGTAATTTCCTATATTAATTACGCGAACTTTTCGTGATTGAATGTAGTTGGTGGCTATAGCCCATGTAAACTTCACTACATATCAGGAAAGGTAGTATAGAATGTAAAGACTCATTACAACCTGACGATCTCTGGTTATTGTACCCATTTGACTGTAATAATTAATACCTCATCTGGAGAATGGAAAATTTAGCCACCAACTTATTGTAAATAACAAGAAATTTTCAAAACCAGTGGTCGGACAGACTTTTCCTGGGCCTATTAGCGGCTTAATAGCACCGTAATAATAAAACGGTATCTTTGGTGTTGGCCTACTTCATCGGGTCAATCTGCAAATGGGGTATCAAGCTTAGAACGTCTACATTTAGCATCTACTAGTTGGACAAACTCTATATGTCCTTTTTTTTCCAATTTATGTCAATTTGTCCTTTAGACTAAAAAGGGAAATAGATACCCGATCCGTACGATTATGTGCTTGTCTCAACTCTATACCGACGCGCACTAGCTTTTAAATACAGCTTATGCAGTTCATTATCTTTTAATCTTTACATGACCAAAAATCAAGGCAAAAAATACTGCAATGTAAAGGCAGTAAGACTTTTTGTCCATTTGTAAAAAAATATGAAGAATTCTTCTTCTTCCTCGGTCCTTACGCTCGTTGACAATGATACTCCAGTTGATAGCTCTCTCCCGAAAGCTAACCTCGCCGCCAACTCTTCGCTGCCGGAGAGTGTCATGACTCCGCCTGTTCTTGAGTGCGTCAGTGATTCCATGGGACAAATCTTCTTCCGCACTCGTGCTGTGGCGAGAGTCCTAAAGAATCTAAACATACATAAATCCGCTGGACCGGATGGTATCCCCGCTATTGTTCTGAAGAGGTGTTCTTCCAAGCTGGCAAAACTCTTGCCTAAGCTTTTCCATCTATCCAATTCTTCTGGGCTCGGTCCTAGCAGTTGGAAAACAGCATTTGTCCAGCCAATCCCAAGAAAAGGCGAATCGTCTTCTCCCTCCAATTATCGTCCGATTGCATTTACGTCCCTTCTTTCTAAGGTCATGGAAACGCTATCAGCTCAAGAAATATCTCAGATACAGAAAGCTTCTTAATGACCGGCAGTACGGCTTTCGCAGCAAAAGGTCCACTGGTGATTTGATGGTTTATCTCACCGAACTGTGGAACAAATTTTTACATCGTTTTGGAGAAAATAAGATTGTTGCACTTGATATTTCAAAGGCATTTGATAAAGTCTGGCATCTTGCTCTTTTATCGAAAATGAGTGCCTTCGGAACAGATGATTCCCTTCCCTTGGTTTAGAAACTTTCTTTCGAACCGTTCAATACAAATTGTATTGGACGGATTCAAGTCTGAAACACACAATATAAATGCTGGTGTGCCCCAGAGCTCCTATTTGTCTCCGACCCTATTTCTCATTTTCATTAATGATCGCTTGTCTGTTACTTCTAATCCAATAAATTGTTTCGCTGACGATATCACCCTTAGCTTTTCTTTTTCGTTTCCAGACTCACATCTCTCCTCGGATGTGGAACTGGAACGTCAAAATGTGATAAGCTCATTAAACTCTGACTTACACAGCATTGTACAATGGGGAATTGAATGCCGCAAGATGTTTGGGTTTCTTAAGACGCTGCAAGAAATGTTTCTCCTAGATCTGGCTATTATCTATAAAACTTATATCTGTCCAAAGCTTGAGTACAATTCTCATCTTTGTGCTGGTGCTCCAGTTACATACTTAAACTTCTTGGATGGTATACAAAAAAGCCGTAACAATGATTGGTGATAGATTCATTCACATATCGTAACGTTTCGTGTCTCTCTCTGTTTTATAAGTTCTACGAAAAGTGCTCTCGAGAAATAGCAAGTTGCATTCCTCCCCTTAAACAATTCAATCGTAATACCCGCGCTTCCAGAAATGTCCATCTTACCCTCGAGGCCAACTTCGGACGTACTCTCAAGTATAGGGAATTATTTTTTAGCCGTACTACACGAATGTGAAACTCTCTTCCACACTCGGTCCTTCCCAATCGTTACAATGTTCAAGAATTCAAGACCAATGTATACCAACAACTCTTTTCTTACCCTTTCCTTTCTACCTAATGCACTCACTGTGTCTCTGACATTAAAAGGGTATAAGAAAATGCATTGATTGGATGCAGATTATAAAAAAATAATCCAATTTGTTTTATTTGGTTTTAAGAATATGATAAAGAAAACAAATTTGGTGGGTAACGACACAACTAAAACACACTTTCTTTTTATATATGTTTGAAATATTTATTTCAATATAATAATATTATCGTTATATTATTTCTGTTTAATTTGTATATTATATTATTAAATAATATATTTATAATTTTATATATTTTTCTTTTAAATCGATTTGATATTAAAAAGCAACAAATCATATTTTATAGATGTTTTTTGTTTTTGTTTTATTTGCCTCAACAGTTTTGAGTATCTTGTTTTGTGTTCTTGTTTTAAACTAATATTAAAATTAATTTATCATTCTTGTTAGACAAAACTTAAAATTTATTTTTTTGTTTTTTGTTCAGCATACCTATATACAGTCTCTTAAATGATATAATGTACTTTTTTTTATCTATTATTAAATTGTTTTTGTGTTGTTCATATATAGCATAATTTGAAAAATAAAATACAAACAAATAGATTTTATTTCTTTTGTTTAAAGATGATATGGGGAGCATTTTTGTGTCTGAATGGATGTGATCAACAGCAGCTGATTGTTATGTTAAGCATGTGTTTTTTTTTTATAATTTTTAATAATGCCCAATATGTATTTTATGTTGTTTTATATAATTTTTAATGACACAAAATGTTTATCATAATTTATTTTACACTCAAATAATGATCTCCAATAATAATTTTTTATTTTGCGTTTGTTTTAAATTTAGTGTAATTTTGATTATCCATTTTCCTAATACCATTCCAATGTGTGTTTAGTTTACAGAGAAATTAAATTTTATTAAATTTTATTTTTTAAGTAGATACATATAAAATTTGCTGTAAAAACATTTTGTTTATATATAGATATAAATATTTATAAATTTATGTTTTAAGAAAGCATTTAACCTTTATTTAAATTAAAAGGAGACTCGCATCGAAGGCAAATTATCATATAATATAATTTTTGTTTGAAGCACTTTTAAAAACTTTTGTTTTTTATTTTTTAAATTGTTAATTAATTTGT